>BLKR01000716.1:0-282500 GCA_011170035.1 Teleogryllus occipitalis
CACAAAATCGAAATGGCTGATTAACGTCGTATCGGGTAAAAAAAATCGTTAGTCAACGATTCTACTGGTAGATGTGCTTGAGTCAAACTGTAAGCTCTCTGGATGAAAAATTAGGAATATGCTCAAAAGTTTTCCTGCAGAAATCATGCAGTCTGCACTGCACGTTTTCTATACGTCCAATCTGCACGAAAACTGTACCGTGAAAAAACGTACCTTTAGAAATGATTAGGGGGAAGATTTTGATGGACTAAATCATCGTCAGAAAGATCAAAAAAATGCTCTTAAAATATTTTTAAAATGCTGTAAAAACAAAGAAGAATTACGTAAAAATGTGATCAAAACCAATTTGAATTGACATATGAAGCTGTTGGATTTGATACTGATGTATTCGAGGCTTCTTCCTTTTTGGTTCAAGAAAATTCAGCTTTCAAACTTTTGGTGATGACTATTAAATGGAATTTATTGTAATGAAACCTGCAAAATATGTACATACATATGCACTTATGTTTCCCAAAACTTGTGAGAAAAAATAGAAAATATGTAAAATAAAAATTCATTGTTGTGTTTAAAATTGTTCTTTACGAGCATTTACCGAGCATAGAACGTCGCCAATCACTTCTTAACAAGCATTCGGAATAGCCGAAAGTAGGTTCTACATCTATAAAAGTAATTCTACTCTAAATTTCACCACACTTAAGAATTTTATTCGAAATACAAGATACGTTCATAGTATATATTACAATGTTTACGAGAAGCCAGTGTTCCAATGAATAATAGTATTGTGTAGACAGAGATGGATCGCGGGGGAGGGGGTTAAAGGGAATGCCCCCCCCCGCCTAATCGAAAAACGCGTAAGACAATTTTCTGTAAAATATATTTGTTAGTTTTCGATCGAGTAACGAATGTGCTGTTTGAAATATGAGCAAAATAGTAGTTGTAATTACTTTTGTTCACAGACATCCACTCATTCTTGATTCCGGGTACGCAGTAAGGGGGAGGGGTGGTTGACAATTATGGCGAAGATATGGTGGTCATAGAAGCCCAGCAGCATTACATTTAATTTTTAAGAAAGATGATTCCGTAACATATAATGCAAACGCATCTGAAATTATCCGCTTCGACGCACAAATATATTAAAATATAACGAAATATGTGGTAGTAGGTAAAATATTTTAAAATATGTAATTTTACCAAAATATGTACAAATATGTAATTATATCAAATATATAAAAATATTGAAAAAATTAATTTCAATTCATTCAGAATGTCTTGTGAACTCTAAAAAATATTATTGAATGCATGTATCTAGTTCCTGTAAAAACATGTAATTACATGGAAATCCGTTCCCTAGTTATGACTGTTCATTACCAGGAAATCTGTCTTTAGTTATCTCGAAATCACCCGAACCAACAATGGCGGTGATTGATAAGTGTCACAGGTAGCTTATATGACATACAACGGCTGACATTACACTTTGTGAGCGAAGAAATCGAAAAGACTACTCAGGATTTCTGTGGAAAACATTTGTTGCATGTCGTAAATATTTCGAGGAAGTACCATTAAAAGGATATTAAAATCTATTAAATCAGTGAAAATGCATAAAAAATGACGGAAAAGAGTAAACAATGACTTATTAGTCGAAATCAACGAAAAAAGCAAAAAAAAAAAAAAAAAAAAAAAAAGAAACCCTATAAAAATGGATCATTTCCTTTCGTCATAACATAAAATTAATTTCTTCACTAAACAACATTGTTCTAAAGTGAAAAGAAAAAAGTGATATTTATTAAAATCCACCCCCTAGAAATGATATAAACCCCAGAAAATCCACGCGGAATTTTCATTACCTCTTTGGTCCTTGGCGTGTTAGACCCGCAACAGACCACACCGAGTGATGCGTTGCCAGAAATGTGCGACGAGAAATGTGGAAAGAGACCGGCGAGGCTGCGTCCACACACTAGAAATAGGTTATTCGATGTCTTCAAATGCCTTTATGCGCTACAAGCCGTGAGTGGGGCAGCAGTTAGCTATGCTATCTGCGCGTCCCATTTCTTGTTTTATTAAAAGCTCTTGTGTAACTTTAACCTATGAAATCTTTGTTTTGTTGCCATAATCGTAAACTATTTGTTCAACTAGTTCGAATTGCCTAAAGAGAAACACCTTACTGCATTGCATACAAATCATTATTCAATGTAATAAACAAGAATGTATTTGACTTTGAAGGGAGGAGTGCAATCTGAATATTTTCTTGAGCTCCGTAGATCCCCCCTCTGTATTATTGTATTTATTGGTTGAATTATGAATAAATTGTGAACGAGCAACTAATTCAGAATAAAATTCACAATTAATAAATTCATTCATAAATAATAAATACGAATTAAGAAAATAATGAATTAATTAAATTATTTCAAAAAACCCCTTGAAGTTCCTTGCTTAAAATTTTTATTTTTATATTGCTCATTATGAACGGGTTTCATTCAAGTAAGAATATCTTTCACACAAGTTTTTTCTTGTTCATTCCCGTTTAAAGAAATAGTTCAAGGTAACAATTAAAAAACTGGTTTTTATAATGTCTTTTACTGCTAAATATTATAACCTCACTGAGTTCTGTGCACTGTTTAGTGTTTTCCTGCTGTAGCGTAGGCCTAAATGTCATATAAAAAAATGAAGGAGTACAAATGTGTCCGAGAAAACTCGCTCACTGACCGACTCAAGGGAGGAACTCTTTCGCCTCCGCAGAGGCGAACGAGAAAAACCTTTCTAGTGTGTGAGGGTCGGTAAGTGTCCCTTGTTTCGATTTTCCACATTTCACGTCGCACGTTTCTCGTAACGCATTTCTCGGTGTAGTCTGTTGCGGTTCTTAGCGGCGAGCGGCGCGGCGCGTGGGGCTGAAAGGCCTGGCGCGGCGCGGAGGGGTGTGGCGGGGCGTGGCCGCGCGGTGGGGGCCGAAAGAAAGCCGCGCCGATGACAGCTCAACGATCTGCGTCCGCGGCGCCTTTGAGCGAGCAGTGCCCCTATTGAAGGTAGCCCAAACCTCGCAGCAGCTCCACGAGGGCGCGGAAGGGAGGGGGCAGCAGGGATGGCCCTAGCGATGGCAAATTTCACCAAAACATCGATACATCCATGTTTCGATACATCGCTAAAGGGTATTTGATGTCGACGAAAAAACATCGATGTTTTAATTGTAGACTAATAAACATGCTATTTCCCAATCCATTTTTAATTACAGGACAAAAAGGGAAATATTTTTTTGTTTGGATACCAGCATGTTGGTAGTATGTTAATAAAAATTATCGAATGTAAAGAATAAAATTAACAATAAAGAACTTCGTGTTTTGCTACTTTACCCATTAGTCACTTCCATTTATACGCCATCCACGTAAAACCACCTAAAATTCCCACAGATTGCACAGGTGAAATGTGTAGCGTGATAACGAGGACGACGCAAAACAACGATATTGCTGTGGATTGCCGCCACTCTACAACGTGCCTAAACTCCATTATTTAAAAAAATTAAAAACATCAATGTTTTTGCAACAAAATATCGATGTGAAGAAAACATTGATAGCAAAATATCGATGTTAATGGTATATCGATGTTTCTGGTGGAAAACATCGATGTTTTTTTGCCATCCCTCGATGTCTCCAAGGAGTCAAGGGTTGGATTGGTTTCAAGAATGTCGTCGGAAATGTTAATCCTGTCTTAAGATTTAATTGTGATATTTTCAGAAATTTTGTGTGAATAGTCTTTATATTGACACAATCAGACGTTATTAATAATATTATATCATTCCTTTTATAATTATCATACATCATATATTCTTCTACAGTATTAAGTGCACACTAAACCGAGAGAGGCGGATCTAGATAAAATTATTTCAGAAAGGACCAATTTCAATTCAGAATATAACCAATAAAAAAAATTAAAAAATTATTAGCTTCTCATAAAAATCTATTAATAGTGCAAATACTCCTTTGTATGTGATGAGATCATAATGTGGCAATTGTTTTGAATAAATTGTGTAAAACTGCAATAAGATATAGGCTATGCAAGCGACATGCCTCCCTCCGTAAATACGGAACTGATTTCATGGGTGGCGTTCAAAAGGTTGTTCATTGAGTATGTAGTATGTTGTAGAGCTCAATCTTCTCACATTACTGCAGTTCAGATGTAAATGTTCTATATTGTTGGAACATTATGTGGTGTTCGGTAATTTCATTTGCAGCATCAAGTTATGAATTAAGAGGAACAGTTATTGTTGAAAAGACCATAGAATTAATTCGTACTTGAAGTATTTCTTTAACACTTTCTATAATTTGGCATAGAATTGGTTTTCATTGCATGCATCGTTTGTGAGAAATGATTAATAGAGTATTAGTATGCAGTACTGCAGTATTTTTATTATTGCCTTGAGGAAATGTTTAATTATGATACTGAATAAAAATTGCATTAAAGAATATGAAAACCGAAAAATGTCAACCGAATTTGGAGGATTCCACAAAGTCGAATATAATTAGTGGGAACAAACCTGCGTATATATGGAGAGAATCCATTATTACATCGTATGAATTATTCGTGAAAAAAACGGGATAAGCGCCCTCTCTAAAATGTGTAGTACACAAGTTCATGAAGATTGTTTTCAATAGCATGCAGTAGACACTAAGTATCCACATACGATCACGTTTCTTAACAGCTTGATGGAAAATAAGATGCAGATTAAAATTCAGCCAAGCCCCAAATTGGATATTTTCTTCAGGACGAAATGACATATTGACGGGTGAAATGAAGACATACTTCGTTTACTCAACACAGTCAAGATGTATTATAAAAATGCCATTTGGAAAGTTTTCTTTTCCACTTTCCTTCATTTGGATTCCTTTTTCCTAGCAGTGGCACATTAATAAGAAGTTTTTGCATGGCAAAGCGTACAGTAATCGACTACAGTAATCTCGATGTTCTGCATGTACGCATAAGCACAAAAGTGATGCGAAACTTGACCTGGCGCATATGCAGACGATCGATGGGGCTGTCGATTGCCGTATCGATCTACCCTGCAAAACATTTCCGCAGTACTTTCCCAGCGGGGGACATCAAACTCTCTATGTGAAAACGATCCCCGTTTCCCCGTGAGCTCGGCTACTCGCGTCGGCGCCCGCAACACATAGAGAGCGAACATTAACATTTACGACGAAGGGAGAGATGTTCAACATGGACATGCTTCGGTCAGGCCGAGACATGACACAGCGACCGACAGCGCCTGCGCCCAAGTGCTGTTGCAGAGGCGCAGCGGTTGGAGGGAGGTGGCGACGGCAGCCCAGGCGTCGTTTCGTGTCTGTCAGCGCTGCGACGTAAACACGGGGCCGCCGCCGCCGCCTCGCCACTCACGGCGCAACCCCTTGAGCTCACGCTTTTGGGTGGCGGCGGGGGCGGAGACGGTAGCGGCGGGGACTGAGGCAAAGGTAGTGGCCGCAGGGGTGGAGCCAGGGCAATGGTGGCGGGGATGGAGGCTGAAGCAGAGGCTGTGGCGGCAGAGGCGAGGTTCTTGTCCGCGATGATGGAGGCAGTGGGGGCGGAGACGGTAGCGGCGGTTGCGGCGGGGACTGAAGCGAAGGTACTAGCCGCAGGAATGGAGCCGGGGTACTGGTGGTGGTGACAGAGGCGGCGGGAACGGAGGCAGTGGGGGCTGAGGCAGAGGCTATGGTGGCAGGGGCGAGGTTCTTGTCGGCGGTGATGGTGGCAGTGGGGGCGGAGACGGTAGCGGCGGTGGTGGCGGGGACTGAAGCGAAGGTACTGGCCGCAGGAATGGAGCCGGGGGTACTGGTGGCGGTGACGGAGGAGGCGGGGGCGGAGACGGTAGCGACGATGGGCAGTGGCGGCAGGGGCGAGGGCTTTGGCGATGGTGACGAAGGCAGTGGAGATGAGGACGATAGCGGCGTCAGTGGATCGGCGACGACGGCACCAGGGGCATGATCAGCGCGGGTGGTGGTGGGAACGATCTCGGCAAAGACGGCTGCTGGTGGTGGGTGGGTGCGACGGCCATGGTATAGAGGGCTCTGTAGAAGTTGAGTAAAGGCCCGTTTTCAAGATGGAATATGTAACGGCATTTCGCGTCTCTCTCGGTCGGGCCGCTAGATGTCACATGATCGTAACCGCATCAAGCAAGGCGTGATAAAAAGTCGCGATTTTGCGACATCTAGCGGCACGATCGAGAAAGACGTGAAATGCCGTGACTTATTCCATACTGAAAACGGGGCTCAAGGGGCAGGGGCAGTGGAGGCGCCGTTTGCGGTGGCGATGTCGGCGGTAGCGGTGAGGGCGGCTTGACCGGCGGCGAAGAGTCGGAGACGGGGCAGATGGAGTGAAGGTGGCGACGGCGTCAGTAATGTCGAGAGAAGAGGAGGGTGGAAGGTGTTGGTGAAGTGTTGGTGACGGGGGTTCGGGCGTTGTGGACGGCGACGGCGGCGTCGCAGAGGAGTGGGATCCGAGCCGGCAACGGGACAGAGAGAGTGGAGATGACAACGGCGACGGCAATGCCGGGAGGAGAGAATGGGGTGACAGGACCGGTGGTGAAGTTAAGGCTTCGCGGGGTGACGGCGGGTCCGACTGTGTCGGTGGGGCGGCGACGGTGAAGTCGCTGGAGGCAGGGCATTCGGTGACGGGTACAGTTAAGCTGGAGGTGGCGACGGTATGTGGGGAGAAGAGAAGACGGCAGCTGGGCCGTGGTGAAGTGGCGGTGCCGGGGGGCGGCCACGGCAACGTCGTGGGAATGTCGTGGAGGGCGAGTGCGGCGATGGCTGTGCCGGTACCAGAGGTCGGAGCAGGCCCGGAGGCAGCGGCGGAGCGGGTGGCGTCGACGACGGGCGCGACAGCGGCGGGCGACAGACATGAACAACACCTTCTCCTCGGCGACCATGCAGAGATTAAAGGGCGAGCGGCCGCCCCTCCGTAGCTTGAATTTTCTCTTAAGGGACCCGTACACGCTCAATATTATTGCACAATGTGAGTTGCACAATATTTTGACGGAGGCCCATACACGCTCAATATTATTGAGCAATATTTTGATTTGTGCAATAAATTGTATCGTATGTAGGCAATATTGATGGTTGTGCAATATATTGCGCAATCGCGAGCACAGACGTACAACCTTCAAGGCAATATATTGTGCAAGCAGCCTCAGCCTCCGGATATTTTTGGCGGTATTTTTCTAACAGAAGTTCATACTGCTCCCCCTTTTTCGCACGATTAGAATAATCTTTACACATTACATCCCACAGAGCCGGAAGGCCACGATAAAATTCAATAAATTTGAGAATGAATTGTCTATCTGCTTCCTTGGCAGCCATGACGACGCGTACTCTACCACGTGTTGATACTGACTGATGGGATATTGCACAATATTGCCTCCACACGGCACAACCTTTTCCCGTTTGTACAATATATTTTCAAGGATTTGAATTTAGCACAATATATTGCACAACCTTTCAATTCCGACTACACACGATCAACTATTTTGCACAAACCTAAATATTGCGCAATAATATTGAGCGTGTATGGGGCGCATTAGACTGCTCCCTACTCACGGCGATCTACAAAACTATCATTAGACCACTCCTCCTTTACGCCTGTCCAGTTTGGATCTCCGCTGCAAAAACAAACCTTAACAAGCTCCAAATAGTCCAAAACCATTTTCTTAGAATCATCACAAATGCTCCGTGGTTTGTCGCAAACTCACAGCTCCACAAAGAATTCCATAACGACCCCATACAACACCATATGACATATCTCTCAACCCAGTTTTATCAGTCCATACCTCAAAATTCCACACCAAGAAAACTTCAGACTACGAGAAACTCCTCATAGAACCAGAATAAAAAATAGTTATCCATACCAGGCATTCCTAATCGAGTTTTCCGACGTATATTGTTTTTAGAGGGGTCTGGAGAAGATTTCCTCACTCAAATTAGTTTGTAATTTAATTTTAGGAAATTTGATTTCCTTTACTACATATGTAAAATGTATTATGTACTGATCTATGTATGCTCTTTAAAAAATAAATTAAAAAAACTCATGGCGAAATGGTGTAGAACTTTAGAAACTCCAAACACTGAAGAAAGTAGTGAACGTGCATCTCAAGTTGCACGCTCCTGAATTCCCGAATTAAAGACAAAATGATTGCATTAATAAGTTAATGTAAATCTCCATACCGAGGATAGATGTAAAATACATAGCATCTTTTACATTTTTTTTGTATGAAATTGGACTAACGGACCGTCCATAAATAATGCAACGCAAGTTGGGACCATTTTGAATACACCTGCTCTCCCGCCTGTAACGTCCCTAAATAATATCGTAACCCATGCAACCCTCCACCCCATACACACAATTAACAAAAAAGAAAAAAATATAACAATGAAAACAATTTGTAATAATTGTATTGTGTTAAATATTAAAATTAACAATAAATAAAGTCAGAAGTAAGTGGCTTTGCTTATTGCCCCTAACAATAAGATTAGGGGTCTGTTTTTGCATGAAGAAAGGAAGGAAAGATGGAAGGAAGGAAAGATGGAAGGAAGGAAAGAAGGAAGGAAGCATTGCGAGAACATTTCTGATTAGTGTGTATGTTGTCGTGGAGGACGCATGGGCGAGAATCGACGTCAATTTAATTGTATTCCAGAATATACTATAGATCAGTTTCGAATATTTTCTTCGTGATCTAAGATTCAATATCACTGATGAAAATATATTTTCAATAATTGTAAACATTTATACATCATAACTATTTAATTTATTTATATTTTTAATTTAGTCTGTTAATATTATAAAGTTTTAGTGTAAGAATGTATAAAAGGAATTATTTCAGCAAATGTTGAAAAAGAAAAAAACCATATCAGCGTAACGTAACGCTAAACTGACACAGCCCTACCTCCACGTAATGCAGCCTAACGCTTCCTCTTACCCGTCCCCATCGTTAGCGTTACGTAATTTACGAACGACCTCTAAGAAAGAAAATGTAGAGATCAGAATCAGACAATTAATATTGTACAACTCGAAAAAAATCTTAAAGTTTGTTTCCTACTGAAATCCATTTGCGTTGGTTTCTTTTATCAAATCATGGTGAAAATTAATGTAAACAGAGAAGACAATAAGATCACATTGCGGATATTTTTTCTCGTTTTCTCTTATTATAAACTCACTATTCACAGTTTATATTTTGAACTTGCTTTATTTCGTTGTAAACATCTAACAACATCAACGGACTTTCTTCCGATTAATCTTCTAGTTCAAGGATGGTTTAGCTACAGCCCTGGTAATCTTCCAACCTATTCTGAGGTTTCTGAAAGGAGGCAATTCCACTTCCCCTGCAGCAGGTGTATCATTTTTTTAATATTCGCAATACGTCACTTTAATTAAGGATAAATAAAGACACATTTTCAACAATTAAGTAATTAATTTCATTGAAGAACTCATTGTACAATGTAATAATCTTATTTCAGTTTTTTCTGTGGCATCTGAACAATGCTTGAATATAATATTGTTTTCTCAGGGTTTCGCGTTAGAGAAAATTATTGTTTCGAAAGACAGCAGAAAGTCTAAGATAAATGGTTTCATGATTCTCAATGGGTAGAGAATTAGCCAGAGAAAACAAGGCTTTTTGGGTGTGGAATACACATCGCAAACTCAAGAACGAGTGAACGAGTGAAAATAATGTTTCTTGATTTAAATATCTATTAACTTTATTTCAGCTTTTTCGGAACATTACATCTATAAACTTAACACAGCTCTTCACTTGCCTTCTATCGTAACTTAATTATGAAAATAGTCCACGAGTGTTCCCATTCGAAGGGAACACGTAATTGTCCATACACTCGGCTCCTGCAAACACTTCTGCGAAATAGCACAGCACCAAATGGCAGATCACTGACACCTTAGTCCGCGCTGCGCAGGTTGGAGAAGTGTCCTACCGCCACTCGGAGGCCAAATCCTGGAAAGAAAGATAAATAACATTTTATTTCCAATTGGAAGTGATATGTAACCGATAGGAGCATTAAAAACACAACATACAGTAAAAGAGAACGATACATGCAGTGTACTTCGAAACAAACAGATAGATATTATAGATAGAAGTTATAAATCATACAGATATGCTTTAAATTACAAACTTAAGTTTGTATATTTAATTTCATTGCGATATTACTAAACAGGAATATCTCATTATCAATTGCAATTTAATAGAACTATTTCTGAATAACAGACTTAATATCTTAAAATATAGTTACCCACACAAAAGCGACAAAAATAAAATCGAGTATTAGAAATTCGTAATTTCAATACGTTTCTTTCTTTAACATAGAAAAATAGATCAACTGTTCGGTCGCAATGACAGACATCTGGGAATTTTAGCCTAGTACGACAAAAATGTTGGGAATTGAAGGCCCTCGTTTAAATTTTTTTTTTATTGAAAAGGCTTCTAACTGATTAATCTTTATCACGAAACTTCTTAATGCTGATTATAAAGAGGCTTGCAATAAGGTATTATTTATTTCAATGGTTACGACCTCTTGAGTAACATCCGCTAAAATTGAATGTTAAAAGAAAAGTTTATAATGGAGAGCTACTCAAATCAGAAGATATAGCATGCCGCATATGTCGCATAAAGTGTCGCAAATATAAAATTTGTAAACAAATAATATAAATAAGTGAACAATTTCATTATTACATATTTAATAACAACAATTAATAATAACAAACAATTCCCTTCCCTTTTTTACAACGGTGGACTTCGCCGTTTTAACGCCGATAACCATACATCATTATCAGAAGTCTCCATTTATCATTTTGAGCAGTCTCCAAATAAACTAAATACTTTACTGAGCAGATTTTGTGGAAAGAAAACTGGCCACTTAGATTCACTTCCCGTTTCAATGTAAATCACCCTGGGATATTCATAGACTAATACCGTATAATTTCGCCGTCTAAACCTTGGAGCCAGAAAACGGCCCCAATGTGCAACGTGCCAGCAAACGGTAATTGCTTGTCTTGCTTCGGAAACAAAGCTTGGGATTCCGAGTTAAAGGTCAACGCATACACTAGAATGCAAAAGATGTGACAAAGGTCATTAAAATGAAGTAATTAAATTTTTTAGTTAGTATATTTAACTATATTAAGTTAAAGTAATTATATTGTAGTTCAATCTAGCGCACAACTTCGACGTGAAATAATTGAATGTAATTTAATTCGCCAATGGTAACTGATTGCCTCAAGAAATGAATTTCGTTGGAACAAACGTGTCATAGGATCAGATCCAATGATTTAGTAGATGGCGCAGGTGTCTCTTGGATAAAAGATGTGACAATGCAAATTTAATTCGAATAAAATGTGGTCTGAAGTATAATTCTGACGAATAATACATGAGGTACACACATTATCGGAAGATAAAAATCAGCGACAATATATATGACACCACAAATTTAGTGGAACGTGGAAAATGAAATAATTTTGTCAATTACACGACGGTGAACAATGATAACACAATTTAATACTCCAACGTCAACTAATTGCGACAAGTACAGCGTGTCGGGTCGTCAAAACGAAGCTGGGGATTTGGGGACCAATGTTGGCGGATGTGACTACGACAAAAGCTGTGACAATGCAAATTTAATTCGAATAATATGAACTCTGAAATAAAATTCTGTGGAATAATATTTGAGGTACACAAATGATGAATGTAAACTGATTAAATCAAGTTCGGCAAGTCGGGACTAGGGAACAAAGCCAGATTTCGACCGTAGGAAGATACAAAATCAGCGACAAAAGATATGACACCACAAATTTAAATGAAACGTGCAAAATGAAACATAATTTTGTCGATTATACAACTGTGAACAATGATAACACAACGTCGGCGGATGTGTCTCTACGACAAAAGATGTGACAATGCAAATTTAATTCGAATAATATGTACTCTGAAATACAATTCCGTAAGTCAACTAATAGCTACAAGTATAGCGTGTCGGGTCTTCGAAACGAAGCTGAGAATTTGGAGGCAAAAGTCGGCAGATGCGCCTCTACGACAAAAGCTGTGACAATGCACCCGCAAGGGAGTCGCCGGGCGATGTGGCAACAGGGCGTGTCCTCGGATGCAGCTGCTAATGTCATTCAGATTCCGGAGGCGCGGAACGGCCGCGGCGAGCGCGTGGCGGCGGAGGCGGCAGCGGCGGCGGCGGCCGGCGTCAGGTTGGCGTAAATAGTGCGTCCGTGGCCGCGGGCGGCCGAAGCCCAAGCCATGGCCGCCACGAACCCACCCGAAGAAGATGCGCCGTTTTTTGATTGATTGATTGATTGATTTATTCATGTTTCCGGGCGCGTCAACTGCTATGGTCATTAGTCCCGTTAGTGTAGTGCATGTTTTTTCTCGGGAGATGGCGGTGATCTTCCCCCGCTGGATGGCGAGATCCGGCGCCGACCTACCGTCGGCTAGTGGGGTTACCCCCTAACCAGGACTCTCCCACCAGTGGGGCACCGCCCCAGCCGGGACAAGCTCTAAGGTCCCGACCGGTCTCCCGAAATATGTGGTAGTGTAGTGCATGTTAGTGTAAGTGTGTGTGTAAGGGGAGAGGATAGGACAAGGAAGAGGAAGGACAGATCGCGCGCGGTCCGTGGCCCGTTTGGTAGGGTACTGCTCCGGCATTCGCCTGGGGTTGATCGGACAAACCACGGAAAACTACCGATCAGAGCAGCCGACCGCTAGAATTCTCCTCCAGACAGCAGCTGAATTCGACCTAGCTGAAAAGCTAGTGTCGAAAATCCTGCCGCCGTCAGGATTCGAACCTAGGACCTCCCGGTTAGAGGCGCTGCAGTGACATCAGTTGATGCACTGAGCTACCGCTACCGGTATGCGCCGTTTCTAGGATTTTCGACCCTCGAATCAGGCATTGGGATTTTCGACCCTCGAATCGGGCTGTTATACCCCAATTTGCGGGTCCAAACCCGATCGAAGCCGTGGAATTTTAAAGGCAAAAAATGCGTCGTCCGACGGCCTTTGAAGGGGAAGTAAAGCCGACTGTCCCATGTAGTAGACTTACTGTATGTAAAAGATACTCAAGTCTAAAAGAAGCCTCTGAGGTATTCACATCATCCTATTTAGTCGCCTACGTGTACCTTCTTTCTCCACTAGATGGTAAAAGGAGCGTGGCGAAATTTGCGTGGTCAGACGGAAGAGCAGGTCCTATGGCTTGAGTCTCGCCACGTAAAATAAGGCTTCATAGAATTGAATTAAGTTGAACTGAATCAGCCTCGTCATTACGGGAAGGGCTGAAACTCCTTCCGAACAAAAGACGAACACAATCAGTCCTAACACGTCACTAAATGGGATTTGGACAATTTTGGAATGTTACGGAGTGGTTAAAACGGTATGACAATTATGTGGAACCGAATCGCACGATATATTATATCAATTCATGGTTATTTCCTTTTGCAGTTGTATTTGATAAATGATTGAATTTACATTTGCAACCAATTTAATATTGAAATATACATTAAATTCGGGCTTTTCATATTTTTGTACTTTATATCATTTATTTCGATATAGTTTAGTAGGGCTATCTTTCAGGAGTGATAACAACTCTACATATCAACATTTACTCTTCCCCATTTCACGCAAATCGTTCTGCTTGTTACAAGCTGTTGTTTTCAAGAAATAATAGTTGATATTCGGTCCTTTTCTATTGGTTCCGCATAAGTTAATTATTTTCCAGTTTTACTTCTTTTAAATCAGAAAAATGTGCCAAATTTCGTAAAGTCTCCTAGAGAAATATTATTTAAAGAGAAAAGTAATATTAGTCATGAATGTTAGTTTGTCGAGTTTCTCCCAAAAGAAAATTTTGGCTAAGGTACTTCCCCTTCGCGATAGCATTTAACTATATCATGAAAGGATACCGTGAGTTGTACCAACACAAACAGAACTCTCTTTGGTACCACAAATCTCTTCCCGCAGGTGGGGATCGCGGCGGCATAGACTATTGCGATCTCTGGTGGAGAGTTATAGACCACCCGTATCGTAGTTTCGTAGCGACACTCACGCCGTTAGCCTCGAGTTAGAGGCAGTGAGTAGGTAATGCCAAACTCCGTGTTGTCGGGCTCTGTCCGGCAACCCACTAGTTGGGCCCCTGGCGCATCGAAGTTTGGGCAGGTTTCGGCGAAGGACAATCTTCGGGAACCCACATACAGAAGTCCGACGGGGACCAGATAACCCCAGTCAGGTTGCCTAGGTTCTGACGGTACTCACGTCATTGCCCTCAAGGTGGAAGCAGTGAGGAGACGGGAAGTGGCCGCTAGAACCTGCTTAGTTCGGTTTTCCCCCTCATGGACTGACTCTTGGCTTCGTTGCGGTAGTGGCCTGATTATAGTTTTTAATATTTATTCTTAAATTCTGTTTACATAGCTAACGTATGGCCTAGCTTATAAACTAGATACTTACAAACTAATCTAAATCTACTTTGTCTTACATCCAGACTTAATTTAACAACGAACATTATTTACAGTAAGCAGTACATACACATATAACACAAAAACATACGCTTATAAACAATTTGCCTCTGGGCAAAGAGGAGGGACTTGTCCTGGCGCACGTGAGTAGCGCATTGATTTGACTCCACCACTAGCCTGGATAGCTAGGCGCTCTGAGGTGGCAGTGCGGCCCGACCCAGGCATTGACTGGGGAGGTTGCCGTGACGGCAAACTGCGTTCCGGCGGGATTGTTTTGCTTCTGGACATAAATGTAACTTCATTTTCTGTGTACGTCTTCTAGAATTCAGTGGGAAATACAATTATTCGAATTATCGTTTCCATGTTGTCGCGGCAGGAAGTAATAAGAGCCAAAATTTATTGCTTATTTATCCTTGAAAATAGATTTTATTACATGGGAGTTTTTTGTTTGTTTTTTTTCTCCCTTTCAAAATTCAAAATTTATTGCTTATTTATCCTTGAAAATAGATTTTATTACATGGGAGTTTTTTTATTTTTTTTTCTCCCTTTGAAAATTCAAAATTTAAGTAGTGTATGACTTAGTGTAGGGATCACAGAATTTTGAAAATGTGCACACAATTCACTTTTCCCCATAGCACGTCATACGCAGTTTTTAACTGTTTTTTGACGTAAAATAAATAAATAAATAAATAAATAAATAAATCCGGAGACCAGCCTGTCGATGTACTTGTGCGTCGGCCGGAGAGGAGGATAAAAGGGAAAAGCTTAGGTGCCCAGCCCGGCGTTCGCACTCTCTGGTAGAATAAGAAATTGTGTGGAGTTGTAGACCACGCAGGATCCATACATATAATACATCTCTAATATGCAACATTTCATGTAATTGCAAAGATGACCTAAAATGTCTTTTCTGTTGAAATGTCTTCAGCTTTTGCGTCAGAATATGTAGCCACAAAAAATGAATTCTTAGTTAGAACTACTATGTAAGTAACTTACATCGTGGTTATGTCCGTTGCTGACATTACCAGATCTTTTTGTAGACCTAAACAAAATATGTTGAGAATTTTTGCCAAACAATGACTCGGAAAGAATAATTTAAACGCTGTTGCATTCACAAATATCATTTAGGCGAGAAATACACAAGTTTATTCATGAATTTCTGGAAGAGAAGTGAGTGCGAGTATTAAGTTACAGAATGAGAGAGCACGTACAGTAAATGTAACAAAAGGAATCGTTTCGTTAAGTTCCAGAAGAGTACTAAAGGAGAATCAGAGTGTATTCGAGTGAATGAATTAAAAAACAATTTAAATAAAACAATACAGGCAGAAGATTTCTTAAATGCAAGAGAACTCCAGTGAATCACATTCTTTTCTGACCACTGTACTAAAACACAGAATGTATTAAAAAGCTATATTAAAAGCTATAAACGTACATGAATAATCAAAAACAACATCAAAATAAAATTTGGAAGATACGTAAGGGACACATGTTTGCTTGAACTCGTTTTAAATTCTCGAGTACTAGATTTTTAAAATAATTTAAAATCGTCATTAGTTACTTAGAAATTATACTCTATTTTTTTAATAAGTTCAAGACGTTAAACGAGACAGCGACCAATCCACAGAGAGGCAAAATTAGGGAAATATCCTTCCATGTGACGACCTAATACTTGAACAATATTGAATTTTCACATAATTATGCAATGTTAAATGTAATGAGGATTGATAATTGTATGCAATGAGTATTGTATTGTATGTAATGAGACAATTGATAATTTAATATTTTGTGATAAATAATGTGCGTGTTTATACATAGTCACAATTAAACAGATTTGATACAATTCAAATTTGTTAAAAGGTTATTAGACAAATCCGAGAAAGCTCCAGCGTCATTTCTAAGATATTTTTCTACAATATCTTTAGTTACGACATTTGCTCATTATAACCTCTTGTCACAATCAACTAACAATTGAAAATTCAGCGCATTTCTCTTTCAGTAACTGCACTATTAATTTTCCAATGCAGAATTGTTTGCTAACTTAAATCACGTACTCCAATTCACGTGTTAAGAGTTCAATTTTCACAATCGTTATTTCCAGAAAATTGCCGCTTCAAGACCGAAACAGTGTAAGAACTTGCCTCCCTTTTTTTCCGTTGTGGGTGAAATCCTAACATGGATGCGACATCACGTGACATCACGTTTGTGTGACCCGCTTCGTCATTTTATCGACGGAGCTTGTGACGAAGGACGGAAACCTGAAAGGCAAGCCAGCGTCCCGACGCCATTTTTTCGTCCTATCGTAATCAAAACACTTTTTGTCGCTTAGCCATGTAAACACGAAACGGTTTATGGAGAAAAAAAACAAGACTACTAAAACAAGTGATTATGTGTTTGGAATACGTGTGAAAGTTTATACCGTGAGATTGTGGGGTCCGGCAGTCTTCCGTCTCAACCCGTCGTTCTACTTTTTGCCGTGGGGCGCTACTGGCCGCTACCGACACAGAAGCATCGCGACCGATCCTCTCCAGATTCCCTCATGAGCCCTGGCACCATAAATATACAGATACTACCGTTTACTGCCGTTACTGCCGCGTTCGTTGGAAATCTCTGAACAAGGGGGAGAACTGGACCTGGTACTCTAGATTCATTCCTGGAAATAATTTTCTTTACCCTGTCGCGACCGAGGTTGTAGATAGAGATACGAAAGGAATTTCTCAAGGATCAAATTTAAAGCAGAGAAGCATCTCAAGAAAGAAATCTGAAGATATTATCTGGTGAAATTTTAATTTTTTTAATCTGCACATCTAATTTGAATATTATATCAAGCCATCAGAGGACAATGGATCACAAGTCGCTGTACTTTATACGCCTACCAAATTATATTTCTTCCAACAAATGGTTTTAATAGTGTTTAGACTAACAGAAAAACATTAATCTTCACTTTTATTTTGTTTCGCTGAATTATTAATATCAGATATTCCACGACACCGAGTCATTTCAATCAGAATGTTTGTTCCCTTTCCTGTGATTTATAGAAAAATGTTATCCCCGTTGCTTCTGGACAGTTAATGTAATAGAAAACTCGCTAAAAAAGTTTTGACAGAACTTTACAGAAATATATAGTAAATAAAAAGACGTGGAATACAAATTATAAGAGAAGTTTGATTTTAAAAATACATTTTTGAATAATTAGTTCAATATCTTAAATACAGTTCATTAAATAACTAGTTAGAATGAATGAGAATGAGAATTAAGGAGCTACTCAAAAAAAGAAGCAACAAGAGAACATCTGTGCTCTGAAGGATTCACAGGGCGCTCTTTTGATACTTGGCACCGATTGCTGGCTCATTAGCAAATCTTGAGGAAATGTAATGAGGCGCGATATACAATGGAGAACGCGAACATTTCATTGTGTGGTGTCTAATGAATCCCTTCATGAATTCAGCTCCCATTTTTCGCGAAATAAAAATACTCGACTTGAATCGCGCAAATACGTTTAATTCAAGCCCTCTAAGAAAATTTTGAATCAAGAAATCTGCGAGATTTTCAAATGCTTGACTTCATTTCGACATAAATATTGAATCACGGAGGGTGGCATGAGAACTAGAAACTGCTTTAGAGAGGCAAGTTTTAAAATGTTGTCAGTAGAAACGAGAATTCTGAAAAAGCGTGAAAATTTATATCTAAGGAAGCAGAAATTAATAAGAAAATTAGGTAGTTTTTTTCGAAAAATGGCTACGATTGGTGAATACCAGATATTCTATTAAGGGATCATTATAAAAATATGTTCGAAAATGTAGCTTTCTCACCATTTCCTTTGTAACAACAAGCCCTACCCCTCTTGAGATGAACGGTCCATTTCAATTACCCCCTCCCACACACCGAGTTTAATAAAAATGACTTAATTAAAAATTTTTACTATTAAATTCATATTTAATCAATTCAATTCTTCAATTTAAACTACGTGTATTCCTCATTACAATTTTTAAATTTAAATGCTAGCTGCTTCTCGATTAATTTTCACATTACTTTATACTTTGAAGTCAATATTAATACGTTAATTACTGTAAAAATGCTGTGAATACGTTCATTTTTCAACAAAATATCGTTTGATATTGCCAGGCGTACTACAAATTAAAATTTTTCAAATTAGCCCAGTAGAAAACCTTTCTCCTTCGCATTTTCCATCGTTGTGGAAACTCCCGCGACTCCAAAGGTGATGTATATTTTGAGTGATAGTATTAGAGACGTTCTTTACAGCTGACACCGCTTCTTTCATTCTAGTCACCACGTCCTTCGATCATCCCAATCTTCATCTTGAAGATCTCATTCCTTCAACACCTTTTCTAACTCCTTTTCTCGTGTTTTTCTTGGTCTTATCGCAGTTCAATTCAGTTTAGTTCATTAATGCACTTGGCGAGCCCGTCTTCCGCCTGAGCACGTACATATCACTACGCTCCTTTCTCCATCTAGCGGAGAAAGAAGGTATTACACGGGCGAAGAAACAGGCGATTTGTATTTAGCTCAGGGGGGAGGATCTTTTACATTCTGTAAATCTACACAATGGGACAGCCGGCTTTATTTCCCCTCCGAAGGAAGGCGAACGAAGGATTATTTTCGCCCTTAAAACAATCATTGCAAATATTCCTAGTACATTTTGAACACCTCTGCCGCTGGTTTTCCAATGCCGCTCAACCCACCGCAGATGCGTTCAGTACTTCTACTCTCCAATACCGCTCTACTCACCGCGGGTGCGTTCAGAGGTGTGCCCCGGCGCCTGCGCCCGCGCTGGTGGCGCCGCCGGTCCCGCTGGTGCCGCCGCCGCTCCAGTCGCCCTCCATGCGCCACACGCTGAAGGCGTAGCTGAGCCTCTCGTGCGCCATGTAGGTGCAGGAGGAGGTGACGGCGGCCGCCGACATGAGCGCCAGCCGCGTGCTAGGGCTGCACGGCCCGCTGCCGCCCCCGCTGCCGCCGCCGCCGCCGCCGCCGTTGACGCCGCCCGCGCCGCTGCCCGCGCCGCCGCCGCCCGTGAGGCCCGCGGCCGCGCGCGCCTCCGCCCCTGAAAGAGCGTGCGCTCACGACATTAGAAAGAGCTACGCGTTTCAAAAATATATGCATCTTTATTGCGTTCTTACGATCACAATGTTTTAGCTAACAATAATTATGATGATGATGATAAAAATAATAAATAATAAACTAATAATAAAATAACAATAAAATAAAAAATAGTAAATAATAATAAATAATAATAATATAATAATAACAACAATAATAATAATTGTTTTTATTAATGATGAAGATCAGGCTATTAAGTTTGATTGATTGATTGATTAGTTTTCCGGGCGCAACAACTGCTGTCATTAGTCCCGTAAATTTAAGGATTCTTTTAATCGCGGCAGGTGGCGGTGATCTTCCGCCCCTGAACGATGAGATCCGGCGCTAAACTTCACATCGGGTTGCAGGGTGTTCCCCTACCAGATATCTTCCACCAGCGAGCACCGTCTCAGCCGGGACAAGCTCTAAGCTCTCGACTGGTCTCACATGTGTGGTATTGTAGTGCACGTAAGTGTAAGTATATGTAAGGAATGGGGTAACTAAATATAAGTGAGGATAGGATACGGATGATTAAGGAATGCTCGCGCGCGGTCCGTGGCCCGATTGTTAGGGTACTGCTCAGGCATTCGCCGGGTTTTGTTCGGAGAAACCACGGAAAATTATCGCCAGCCGTTAGAATTCTCCTCCAGACAGCGACTGAATTTGACTTAGCTGTCTAGCAGTTGTCTAAAATTCTGCTACGGTCAGGACTCGAACCCTAGGACCTCCCAATCAGAGGCAGATTGATGATCTGAGCCACCTAAACCGGTCAGGCCTTTAGGCCTGCTCTTCTGCCTAAACATACAATACCTGACGTGTTTTGGGAAAAATCGACTGCGACAGTTCTGCGGCATCATTGAGCGGGAGGACCTAGAATTCGAGGCCCGATACTGGTGGATGTTCAATGACAGCTATATTGCTTGGGCGAATTCACTCTCTCCCAAGGAGAATTCTGGTGATCGGTTGCTGTGATCGGTAGTTTTTCACGATTTCTACGATCAATACTCGACCAACATCGAGCAGTACCTCAAAAAACGGGCCATGGACCCCGCCCTTCCTTCCTCATTCATGCCTCCTCCACTACCCGTACATACACACTTACTCTTGCAAGAACTACACTACCACCCACGTTGGGAGTCCAGAGTCTGTCCCAGCAGAGGCTGTTTTCTGGAATGAATACCTGAAGAGAAATTCCCCGCAACGGACCTGTAGGTCAGCCCTGGATCTCACTTTCCACCGGGAGGATCACAGCCACCTCCTACATATAACATGCACTTCACTTACAGAACTAATGTTTTCTAGTTCAGACGTCCGGATAATATACTGATGCGCCCAAATATATTAACACAGATTTTACTTGTAGAAAACCAATTAACAAGTTGCCACAGTTCCACTTATCCTTATTAGACATCGATATTATAAATCTTTCAAAACGCTTCCCTGTAAAATTGGTCTAGTCAGATAGAAAATTGTCATTCTGAGGCCGCAATATATTGAATACTCAATACTGATATGCAGCATTTATTAGAATTTCGATACACCTCTTCGTATTTCAAAGGAGCGAAAAGAGGTAAATAAGAAAGATTAACATGGAAGACTTATTTTGAGATTGCATAATATAATTAGAAATAAGTTGATGCTGAGAACATTTATTGAAAGCCAGTGAAAGCCGAGAAAAATTTGCAGTGCAATAAATACTAATAAATGTTTACTTTTTCGCGCCTTTACCTGCACAATTGGCATTTCAATCGCCAGTAATCACGATAGCAAAATTACATGATTTACAAATTGAAATTTATCAAGTGTTATTTAAAGTTTTGTTGAATACATTTTGTTGATGAGTATGATTAACCTAGTGAGAAATTTAATTATATAAAGGATAATTCTAATTTAGAACAAAATTTCATATCAAATTTCATTAGAGGACTCGAGTTAAATGGATGGACAGACAAAAAATGGCAGGCTGAAAGTGAAATTGAAATCAAACTGTTCAAAAATAGCAACCGCTTCAAAACGCGAATTTCAGCCAAATTTTCTAAATTGAATGATCACGCGATTACAACATTTTTACACTGACGTTTACCGAAAGTTAAAATAAACCATGAGGAGAAAGCTTTATTATTTGCCCTGTTTGTGGTGGCCACGTTAAGACATTAACAGTAAGAAGTGTGTGGCAAATTTTATGAATGGAAAAAGTGAATGAATTAGTGAGGTTTAAATCTCTGAATGAATGATGCAATCATTGCCCCAATAAACGGACTATCAATCAACAGAACAGAACCTGTCAAACGTCCATTAAACGGACGGAAATTGTTACTATCCCTCTTTCACAGTATCGCTTTATTTTCTTTGGTGTGGTCCAGTAAACTACACTAATGTGTTGAAGCGTACAATGTGTTTAGCGTTTTTAAACGACTGTCAAGCAAAGCATTTACACGCTTCTAGTAAGAAGTTAACTGTGGCGAAGAACAAAATTGTAAAACATTTTTTTCTGGTAGGAAGTGCATAGAGTTAGTGCATTTCATTCTCAAATGAAGTTGTCACTTTCATTTATGTAAATATCCTTTCCTCGCGTCTTCGTCATTAGATTGGTTAGTTTGTATGAAGCAGAAATTCGGAAAGAAAGTTATGAAAGTACTGCTAATCAAATTTGTGGGTTAACTGAAATTGATAACACTGCTCACATTCAGAACGTTATAACTTGTATATGTGAAACATGATCAACCAAATCAAAACCAAAACCAAAGTTTTGTAAAGGTAGTACATGAAATACCTATGAAATATTTCAATATTTATATATTTCAAATTTGAATGTACTCATTCAATGTTTATATTATTATTATTATTATTATTATTATTATTATTATTATTATTATTATTATTATTATTATTATTATTATTATGTGTTGTTGAATATCATTTATTTCAATTCCTTTGTATTTACCAAAAAATATCGATTTTCTCATCTTTTTAGAACAAAGGCACATGTATTAACAACACCTCCTATTTACTGGATATCCAAAACTTTATCTTGTAGATTATCGTTTGCAATATCAAATAAAATAATAACATACTCGTATATTATATAATACATTTTTATCGAGATTTTTTTATTACATAATACATATTTTTCACGAGCTTTGCAATAGAAAATTGAATGGCATGGATTACACATCGAAGCATTTTTTCCAACTCCAGTGAGGGGGTGGGGTGGAGGTGGACGCATACGCCTCATCCTTCTGCCTTTCGTTCTGGTGATGACATTCTACATTTTTTGTTATATAATACGCTATAAAAATAAAAGAACGAATACGTTTTTTGAACTATCTAATTTTTTTCATCAGTGTAGTAGTGTAGTCTTAATTGTGTGTGATGTCTTAATTGACTATAATTAACCTTTTATTTTTTAACTTATTTAATTTTCTACTTTTGTTTATTTCTCAAATTTGTGATGTCTTAATTGACTACAATTAACCTTTTATTTTTTAACTTATTTAATTTGCTACTTTTGTTTATTTCTCAAATTTGCAAAGTCATACAAATATTTTTATTAGAAAAATTGACTGTGATCAGAAAATCAGGCAATGATTTTATCTATCCCGAACATTTTCTTGAGTTCTCTTTTCACTGAATGAGAATTTCCCCATTTCGTCAAGAGAATATTAAATCAAATCTGTACCTCTTTTCCCGATGCTAACGATCTATATGATACAAGAGACATTTTTTTATCAAAAGTTATGGACAGTGCACACTTTTCATTTTTTATTCATAATTCTCCTAAATGGTAAAACAAATGGGGAATTGATTCGGTGCTCAATAAGACGTCCACAGATAATACTATCTCCGAAAAGTCAGGCTAATCCATAAGCTGATTAAGCCTGTTGGATAGGAGCTCCTAATTTTTTTTAAACGTATTATTTATAATAAAGTTTCCACTTTTAAATCTTAGACAATCAACAACTATTTTGTACATAAAACATTAAATAAAAATGAATAAATCAAAATATTTTTAATTTTTCTATTTGTTGTATTTTCAGTGTAATGGCTTTGCCTGTAACCTCTCCGTAACGAAATACCTGGGAGAGTTTTTCAATCTGTTAGACTACTTAATTGCCTACTATATCTGGATTACTTTTCAAGCGTGTTCTGAACGTGGAATGACAGCCCTGAAGAGTCTTTCAATTATGTTTTGAGTTATATCACCAAAATATTCAACATCATATTATGTAATATTCAAATTTTAGGACAAAACACACGTTTTGTTTTATCCAATTTTATTTAATGCTTTAATGTATCAAACAATATCTGATTGTCTAAAAGTTTGTGGAAAATTAATTATAAATAAATAATATTGTTCTTTTAAAAATTATTAATCTAAAAAAGAATTCCTGTGAGCTCCTAACCAACGGAATATGTAAGCACAAGCTTCGAGCGTTGCTTGTCTAAAGTTTTAAAAGCGGAAACTTAATTATAAAAATCATCCCAGACAACCATAAATGGAAGGAGAACAGAAACAAATTTGGTCGTTTACATTATGTAAAATACAATTATGTAAACAGATTACGTAAACAGATTACGCAATTAAAAAATTATTTGCCAAAGAAATTAATAGACCACAATTATTTGAAATAATATAGATTGTGTTTATTATTTTGATATTGTATGTTTAAATTGCATTGGGTATAATTTTATATTCAAATTAATGCAATTCGAATTATAAATTAATTTAAATTAATGCAATACATAGTTTTATATTCAAATTTACTTTACTCCTGTATTTCGCTATTGTAAGGAGGCTCCTTAGTTTCGTGTTACAACTAGTTCTAACCTTCGGGAAGTGCCGCGAGACCCAGAATGTCATTTATAATTTCACTTTTCAATACACGAACTCTTTAACAGGGTTAAACAAGAATTATATATTTTAAAAAGCGTTCAACAACGAGGTTTTAATCAAAACAAATATTGGTTCAATGTTAAAAATGTATAAAACCACTTTAATAACTAAGAACATGCAAAATTATAGATAAGAAGTAATAGAAAGAGTAGTTAGGCTACATAAACAATGTAGGGGGCCCGTTATATAGTATCTTCTGATGCCCAAAACCCCAATTCAGTAATTAAGTTCCTGGCTTATGGCGGCGTTACATATGCGGCTGTGGAAGAGAACCGAGTCAACTGCTCTTCGAATCCTGATGAGTAGAGTCGAGGAGCTCGGCGAATATTCGCTTCCCTTGGTGTGCCACAAACCGGAAGTTTGGCGCTCGTCAGGAGCAAGCAACTCATCCCCAATAATTCATCATCCTCACTCATCCATCATTCTCATCCCCAGTAATTTGAAGTTACGTTGTTAAATAATTTAAAGTTAATATTAGTAATGTGTAAATTGTAGAGTTCTGCCACCAGGTTGTATATACCTACCTGCAGAATAATAAATATCTATCTATCTATCTAATACTCTCGATTCAGCGAGCAATCGCTCGGTACATGCACAATGCTACATGGGTTACTGGTTTTAATTGATTGATTGATTTTTTCGTGTTTCCGGGCGCGTCAACTGCTTCGGTCATTACTCCCGTTAGTGTAGTGCATGTTTCTTCTCGGGAGATGGCGGTGATCTTCCCCTGCTGGATGGCGAGATCCGGCACCGACCTACCGTCGGCTAGTGGGGCTTCCCCCTAACCTGGACTCTCCCAGCCAGCAGGGCACCGCCCCAGCCGGGACAAGCTCTAAGCTCCCGACCGGTCTCCCGGAATATGTGGCAGTGTAGTGAATGTTAGTGTAAGTGTGTGTGTAAGGGGAGAGGATAGGACAAGGAAGAGGAAGAACAGATCGCGCGCGGTCCGTGGCCCGTTTGGTAGGGTACTGCTCCGGCATTCGCCTGGTGTTGATCGGAGAAACCACGGAAACTACCGATCAGAGCAGCCGGCCGCTAGAATTCTCCTCCAGACAGCAACTGAATTCGACCTAGCTGAAAAGCTAGTGTCGATAATCCCGCCGCCGTCAGGACTCGAACCTAGGACCTCCCGGTTAGAATCGCTGCTGTGACATCAGTTGCACTGAGCTACCGCTACCGGTCCGCCTACTGGTGATTATTAAAGGATTAAAATCGATACACAAGTTTAAGTGTAATGTAAAATCTTTCCTGTTGCGTAACTGTTTCTGTACAATTGGAAACTACTCAGAACATTAAAAAGGAAAGTCTTATTGATGCAATGATAATGTATTAGTAACCATTTAGACTGCATAATTCTAAGACTAAAGATACCTGTAACAAGCATTGTGCCTCAGCATCTGGGTCAATGACCCCCTTCTAGATCACGTTTCCCTGACACTTTGAGCGAGTGTGCCATTGCTTTGCTTCTGGACATACACTATATGTGACTTCTCTATCTGTGCACGTTTTCTAGAGTTTAGTTTCCCGCAGCAGATAGTCGATACCTTCACGAAAGGCCCGATAAGAAATAACAGCCCAAATCTGTAGCTGATTTACCTTTGCATATAGTTTTTATTGTTTGAGAGCCGATATTTTCTTATTAATTCTTGTCCAAAACGCTTGTTTCCACCTGCATTTATAATTCAACTTATAGTATATGAAATAGGTTTGGGATACCCAAACACAAGAAAACGTACACAGAATACACTTCTCTCCATTGTACGTCACACACAGTTTTTAACTGTTTATAACGTTAAATAAATAAATTTATTTTTTACTGATACGTTATTATTGTAATTGCCTTCGATACGGAGCTCGATTTACGCTGCATAACTTATCTAGGTCAAAAGAATCGTGATTATGAGGGAAATATGAAAAGAATTGAATTACGCCGTATGTTCTCTTGTAGAGAGTACTACGAATAGAATTAGGAGAGGCGAAAATGAAAAGACAAACCGGTTCAAGTTAACGTCTAGTTAATTAGTAAATAAGTAGATTTATATTATTAAAATTAGGTAAAAAATAAAATCTTATATATACTACGGGCTGGTATCTATTGGACAGCTGGTACAACTGGTTCTAATGATGTCAGACAACAAAAAGCCCTCGGGCCTAAATCCCTTGAGCTTTTTGTTACCGCTGGGTCATTCGAACCCTTATAACTAGGGAGCGGATTTCTATGATTTTGCGTATTTCTGTCCGTTGCTTCAGGACACAGCTAAGTGACATTTCTTGACATTTGGTTTGTAGTGCATGCTATGTAGAGTAACATAATAGAGCATATTTCACCGATTTTTCCTGTTGGTGCATATTCGTGTCATTAAAGGCGTATATTTTGCATATTTCGTTAAAATAGAGACTTATATCTAAAACGAAACATCTTTTCATGGAATCTACTATTTATTTGGCACAGTTTGCTTTCTTTCTTTTCTATATATGGTAAAATACTAGTGCAAATGTAGGATATTTCTTCATATCATATTTTGTAAACTAGGCAGAAGAAAAGCAACAAGACATTGAATGTACTACATCACTTACGTGAATATTTACTTCTCAATTATTTTCTCGCGAATATAAAGTAGTAGGGTAGATTACATTATGTTTGCACAAAAATATCTCTTTTCTTTTCAAGCATGCATATCCTGAATTTTATCATGAAAGGTTTATACAAGAAAAGAAATACTGTTAATTTATATTCCATATTAAAGTTCATATTTCAGAATTTTTAGGTCATAAATGCACATTTCAAATAGCATATTTCAAGGTTTTTTAGGTCATAAAAACCTCCTCCCTACTTATAACGCATTTGGATCATAAATAACTATTAAATTTAAATGAGTAAATAAATAAACAAACAGATGTTCATTCCTCACCGTGCGGGTCGTCGTGGTCGTTGTCCAGATCGCCTTCGTCGCAGTGCAGCACCTGGTACAGGAAGTCGATGTAGCGCGCGGCCAGCTTGAGCGTCTGGATCTTGGAGAGCTTGTCGGAGGGCAGCGTGGGGATGATCTTGCGCAGCGCGGCGAACGCCTCGTTGAGGCTCTGTGTGCGCTGGCGCTCGCGCACGTTGGCCATCACCCGCTGCGTCTGCAGCTCCTCGTACGTCTGCGACTTGCGACGGATCTTGGTGGAAGAGGACGCGGAGGACGAGGAGGATCCTTTGGGCGTGCCGGGGGCCGACTCGCGGTTCTCCTGGTCGAATCGCGCCGCCCCCGAGGGGAGTTTGCGTTTCCGGACGCCGCCGCCCGCCGTCGGCGACGCCCCGGCCCCGCCCTTCATCGAGCACAGGTCGTTCGGCAGCCCCAACACGCTGTACTCCTCGCCCGGGTCGTCCGCCTCCATCATCTTGGACGACGACGAGGCGGCCTGTTGCAGCTCGTGGTGGTGCCGGAGCTTATCCTCGCGGTGCTTCTCCAGGTGGTAGGGCGACGCCGGCAGGTGGTTGGCGAGGTAGTCCGGGACGGCGTGCGGGCCCAGCGGGTGGCAGTGGTTCGAGTACTGGGGCACGTACGCGTAGTGGGGCTTGCCGCCGGCGGCTTGGGACGGATGGCCCGGCCCCGGGCCGGGGCCCGGAACGGGACCCGGACGACTCAAGTCGATGAGGCGCGAGGACGGGTCGGGGGCGCCGGGGTAGGCGTAGTCGTACCCCTGCGGGGGCGAGGGCGGGCCGGGTGACGCTCCGCGGAGGCGGGAGCCCATCCCGCACGCGTCCACGTGCCCCGGGTAGAGCCCATGGCCGTTCGCGGGCACCAGTCCGCTGGGGCAGGACATCGTCGGGAGGGAGTGACTCGCTACACTACTCTCGTATAGATCCGATGGATCTTCTTGCTTTAAATGCATCTGGAAACCGCCTACGCGCAACCGTCCGTGATACAACCACAAACGCCTTCCACTCTCCCAGGACGAGAGCACTTCGCACACGCAGCGCCACGCGTGTGCCGTGGGCGTCGCTGGCTCGTCGGCTGCTGGCGCGCAACTGGGTAATTGCAGCGGCGTCCGCGCGTTATACGGCGCACGCTTCCCATGGGCGGCCGGCGCTCTGCGATTGGCGGGCGCCAGCGCTATGGGGAAGCGCCGATCCCACCTTCGGCGGCGGAGCAGGGCGAGCGAAACTCGGCCTTAACGCCCCGCGCAGTGGCACAGTGGCTGCGGCGGAGGCGGCGCGCGGGCGGGCGGGCGGCGGTGGTGGGGGGCGGGAGGCCAGGCGTGGACTGGTGGAGGGGGTGGGCGCGGAGAGCGTCCTCCAGCGCGCAGGCTCCGCCGCCGACCTGTCCCCGAGGCCGCCGCTGCCGCCGCCGCAGCCAAGGCGCGCGCCGCTCGCTTGTGAAACAATACTAAGAGCTTTATTAAATCAATCAACATATTATTTTTAAAAACATCGCCCAAAGTGGCTAGATGGATAATTTTTTAGTTAGATTTAAGATAAGTTAAGTTAGTTTATTGAAGTTAAAGGCTGCCCCTAGCTCCAAAAGCAGAAATCCTGGAGCAAATTGAATTGTATCCATATTCACAGTACATAGAATGAAATCCCTCCTCGCCAGGGGTACTGGCGGGGGGAAATAATAATAAAAAATTAAATTATATTAAATTAAAAAAAGTGAACCGGGGTCTCGAGCCTCGCAATACAAAAGAAAGAACATTACCTACTGTTCTGAATTACAGGTATCTTAAGACTACAATGATTACAGACAACTCAAGGCAGAATGTGTGTATTAAAACATTTAAACAGAGGAACGACGCTTTTTATTTGAAGAGTACGACGTTTCGTGAACAAATGCCCTTTCTTCTTCAGATAAATTATCGTCTACGGTTGAAAAAGAAATTAACAAATAATAAATGAAGTATGCGAGTGAGTGTAAACACAACATATAACGTGTAAACTCCAAGTACAGTGTGGGGAGAGCCAAACTCACCTGCTCATAATTTAAATTCCGCTTTTTTTGTATGGATACCTACGCGGATTTTATATTATGAAAAGGTAGGTTTGTGCTCTCTCCATACTGTTCTTTGTGATTACGTGTGTTTACTCATTTACATACTTAATTCATTACTTGTAAAATTCTCTTTCATCCAAGATGATAATCACGGCTTGGATTCTGATGACCTAAAAATTCTTTGAAAATGACACAAAAATAAGGAAAAATTATCTAATTTTTTTAAAAAATATTTAAAAAATCAGTATGAAAATGTTTATTTATTCTATGAATTTTACAATTTTAGATAAACTTATGTATATCTTCCAACCGTCAGTTTTCAATGGTCGAGGAAGTTACGGAAGAGCCGTGTAAAGGCCCATTCACAATGCAATCACAAACATAAGCATAACACATTGTGACATACCAATATGTCACTGAATATGGTAAATATTTATTATAATGGCGTAAATTAAAGAGGATAAATTATGTGAATATGCTAGCATAGCAACGGTAAGCGAGCCGTTGTCAAGGTCAACATATTCATGGAGTGACAATCGCGGAGACAGCTAGTTAATTCTATATAGAATTCTGGGATTGGCCGAAAAAGCAGTGACAGTCGTGAAGACGGCTAGTTCGTTTTGCAAAAAATTTAGAGATTGGCTAGGTACGAAAGTACACCAAATATAATCTGCAAATAAACAATCGAATTTATGAACCGAGCTTTGCAGGGCTGAAAGAATACGAGAGACATTCTTTCTGACTGATGCCGTGCTCATGAACGGATCGTGCTCCAATTAATGTTAGGAGTTTTTTTTTTCTTTGGGGGACTTGTAAGCATCTACTAGGGAATGGATGTTGAGAAAACCTCAAGTTTCAAAAGATTCAGGTGGTAGGCCCTATTATGCAAGAAAGTGCTGGTCCTACACGCTTGTAATCATGATATACGTGATTATCTGATTTTCGTCATCAAATATTGAGAGATAATGTGTTAATGGATTCTGGGGACCCATAGTTTTCTAGATGACAAGTAGAAACAATGTAATAATGAAAACCAAGTAAAATGTTAATAATTATAAATTTTCCTTCAAAAACTTTGGAAGTAATTCTATTTGTAGACATGTTTTCGTGGGGCATTCCATTTGACGTTTTATATAAAAAAACAAGGTATTCAAAAACATTTTTCTTTCTTGTGTATGGAAGAAGTGGTTGTCACGGAAGGAGTTGTGAATATAATACACACATTTACACTAGATACATAATCTAAAATTCCATAAAAACTGCCAAAAATCGACGTGCTACTTTCTTAATGTCGACAGTAATACAACATAGTCCCGTCATTCTTTGTGCTGAGATATATTAGTCTACAATAAAAGCTCTTCCCTTCTTGGTCAAAAACGAATGCATCAGATAATCTTTGGATATGTTTCAAAATTACATTTTCGAAATCAGGGTCACCTACACTCCTAAATGCTGTTATTTCTGGCCATTGTAGAAATCACGACCGTTAATAAGTAGTAGGAAAATCACGGGATCGGTCAATTAATGTATTATACTAGTTTGCCAACGTTTCGGAATATTTTATTCCATCATCAGGGCTTACTAATAGATATAATGGTCAACCATAATGTATCTCCACCTCCCCCTGTATTGGAGTTGTGATGTGGAGATACATTATGGTTGACCATTATATCTATTAGTAAGCCCTGATGATGGAATAAAATATTCCGAAACGTTGGCAAACTAGTATAATACATTAATTGACCGATCCCGTGATTTTCCTACTAGTTATTTCTGGCTTAAGAGTGACATAATAGCTGACGCCATGACTTAATAGCCTTAGCGAGTAATAACACAAGGAAATATAAATGAAATGATGGTACATAACTTCTAGAAAGTTACATCTTGTAGATCTTGCAATGATGCTTATTCCAGAGCTCCCGGGTACCCGCAAAAATACTTACCGAGATAATCGAGAGACTCCAGCAATGACAATCAATTAATGTAATTTACTGTTTTGTTTTCATTCGTGAAGAATTGTTAATTTTACTGAATTATTGCAAGTCATTAAAATATATTACAATGTTGACATTATATATTAATTTACAACAACGTGTAAATAATAGCAAAAAATGATTCGCCGTAAAAACAGGTAAGGAGGAGAATTTCGAGGGAAAGAAATGTCAAGAATCACAAAAAAAAAAAAAAAAATAGCAACGAATGATGAGCATCCAAGAAAATACATACAACTTGGAATTGAAATTAGAAGAGAAATGAGGTAAATAGATACGAATAATAGCGAATCAAATTAAAAAGAAATGAAAATTGACTTTTGTGAATAATAAATGTAAAGAGAAATCAGAGCAAACCATTTTGACATTGAGAATACCATTGAAATAGTTAATAGTGCATGATCTAGAAATCTGCAGGAATTGTACGATGGAAATGATAAATTGCTTCAATACAACATGAAACAGTTAACAATTAGAAACGAGGATAACAGAAGAAGAAAAATCTTCTGGAATTAAATAGACTTCTAGACGGTACTATAAAGACGATTTTTTATAAAATATAGTTTCTAAAAAAGTTAGTAAATACTATTAGAATTACTAAAGATTTACAAAAGACGATAGAAAAATGACTAAAAAACTATCAGAATTACTAAATGACAAGCGGACTTCAATCCTCCGAAGAGGAAAGGAGAGATGATAATAAAGAAAACTGCAGCCCGCAACAGCAAAAGTGCTGCTCAACAAAACCACACAAATAGTCGGCTCGGTGGCCGGGATCGCTAAGGCAGTAGTGTCGTAGTGATCTCGGAAAGAAAGGTAGCAGGTTCGAGTCCCGCCTTGGACGTGGTTGTATTTGTGTTCGTCCTTCCACCCCTTGTCATCACCATTTCGTTTCATCTTCATAGCTACTATACCGTTAACTCCAATAGTGGTCGCTAATGACCTAGATGTTGAGGCGACCGTAAATAACCAATTAAAAACACACACAAATGATTCTCCAAAAATTCAGCGTTTTCGGTCAAAATTAAAACTGTTAGATTGTTTTTGTATTTCTCCCGAGTTCCTGAATATCTTACTATACCACAAACACCTCTCACACTGTCGGAGGCTACACCTTTCAATTTCTGCGTGCATTAGAAATTAATAATAGAGATATTGGGACTTTGGAAGCATTATAAAATTCATAAAAGTTATGGACTTGAAACCGAATGCAATAATTACGTGAATAATGTGCAATTACGTAATAATGTGAAGATGTAAAGAAATTGGCTGAGGCAGATACTACAGAGAATTTTCGCAAAAAGAGAGCTATGGATGCAGACTGAAGATATAGCCCGCAACAGAACAGTCAAAACAACGGCCTCATTTTTTACGCTACTGAACCACAGGACACTGGTCCCGAAGCGAATTCTTGTTACATCCCTGTCACGCATTTTAACTTCAGGTGGAAAGAAGAGTTGGACAGGCTTAGTCATGGTCGTCTACTACAACCAAAGGACTGTCAGTTATTTTGTAGGCCTCCTTGCACTATCGGTGGCAGGTGAAGACTTTGATGTGGATCAGGGGTCAACGAATCTCGAAACTAACCGACCACCTGAGCAGCATATTTGATTTTTTAATTAAACTAATATAATTCTAATTAATAATTCACTTTACATAAATTGTCCTTTTCCATATACTAAACTATTAATTTGTGAATCACATTTGAACACTGCAGAAATATACTGAACGTAATTTAGGTCAATTAACGGAAGTTGGAACGAGAAGTTAGGAACGATGTAGTTCAGTGAAGTAATGAATTTTTATTACAGTATGATGAAGTGAAGAGAAACTCGCCATAATTCATTTGGTTTTACACATTATTAATAATAATTATCAAAGTTGGTCTTTTAAATGACGTTTTGGCTGTTAAGAGCAATAATATGGTAATAATTTAATTTTCATTACAATAATTCGAATTGGTTTGTACCAATTGATTGAAGTTTCGGGGTACATCGACTGCTATGGTTTGTTAGAGGAAAGCTTCGGCAGAAACTCGAAAAACTACCGATTGAGACTGGCCAGCCTCTACAATTCTCTTCCACACAACTACTTAATTCGTCCTAGCTATATAGCTAGTATCGAAAAATCCGCCACCGCCGGGATTCAAACCCTACAACTTCCAAGTCAGAGTCGCGGCAGAGACCGACAATTCTGGCTCTGAAGTAAAGCAGCCGGTAAGTCACTCGCAAATTTGTTTCAATGGAAATATAATTTCAGCCATTCCCCCACGTGTCTGGACAAAGCCGCAACCAGCGACCATCCGGAATGCACTTGTTTGACCAGTAACCTGTACTTTCCTAAGCCCGAGAGATTGGAGAAGACCACGCAAAGCCGTAGGGCAGTCACCTGAAGGTGGCGACAGGTCGAGGGGCTGGGGCGCAGGCGCAGGCGTAGGCGCTAAGCCCGGGCGGTGTCTTTGCGCCCTTCGCGGCCCATTTGCCGGCGCTCGGGGCTTCCCCGGCGACGCAGGGAATCCCCCGAGCGAGGCGGCCACCGTGGGAAAAGGATGCGGCCGGCAACCGCTCCTCGGATACCGCCGACCAGGAAAGTGGCGACGAGGCCAGCCCGCACGAGGTCGCCCTTCCGAGACAATCTCGGCATCTTACCAGGAACATCCTCGCTGAGATAAATGGAACTTTCTCTGGCAAATAGTGCGGTACAAAGTGTGATGCAAACTCCAAAGACAACTTCGGTTTAGAGCAAATGGAATGAAAAATTTAGATTTAGGGGCGGGTCATGGATAGTAGCAGTTATGAGGATTAAAATTTACGTTCTGGAAAAGAACCCCAAACCACTTTATTCACGTTGTATTCTCAACATAAATTAATTAGAAGTTAAAGATTGTTTCTTTTGTACAATATAATAAGGGATATAGAAAGAAAAAGGTAATGAATGGCGACATCTGTGAATGAATTATTCGTGTGTTCCTTCATTGATTCTTAGTTAATTATTTATCTATTAATTCTTGAATATTTTTAGCAACAATTTACAGACCGACGATAGGAGAAACATCAGCAACAAGAATTTAACAACATTCAATAAGTAAATTTTTTTTTGCTTACAGTATCCAAGAGCGACGTCTGCAGGTACCTTGCCAACCTTATTGGACATATATACAGGGAGAATTTTAATGAAATGTCATTTTTTTTGTTTTGTTTTCACTTTCGAAAAATACCGTTTACTGTAGAAATTCATGGTATGACAAAAGGAGATGACCCATTTTTATGCTTTGCTTGCAATGTAAATGCATTGTTTTGCATTTTTCATCGCTTTCGACTAATAAGTCATTTTTTTACCTTTTCCGTCATTTTTAATGCATTGTTTGCAGATTTAATCGATTTTAATATAATTTTAATGGTACTTGGATCAAATCATATTTACGAGATGCAAAAAAAGTTCTCCATAGAATTACTTAGAATCTATACCTGGTAGCCTATTAGATTTCTTCGCTCAGAAGTTGTAATGTCAGCCATTAAGAGAATGTAATTCAAGATTCCAATGACGCTTATCAATGCCATTAGCCTATTTCAGGATAATAAGACAGATTTTCTAGTAAAGAATAATCCAAACCAAAAGTTTGAAAGCTGAGTTCACTTGAACGGATAGAAGAAGCCTCGATTACATCAGTAACATATCGAACAGCTTGAGTTGTTTATCCGAACTGATTTTGGTCACATTTTTTACGTCATTTTTCTTTGTTTTAGGGAATTTTTAAAACACTTTAAGAACATTTCATTGATCATTTTGGCGATGTTTTAGGTCATCGAAATCCGCCTTCTAGTCCTATGTCATATATCTTAGTACGTCTCTGGTTGTTGATGTAACTTAGGAGATAAAGCGGTTTCGCATCTCAGTTTGTAGATATGATAAGAAACCCCCTCTGGGGACGACAAAAGAACGAGACGCCTGAAACGAATTGCTGCTCGAAGAATAAAACTGATTTTGGAGTACTAATATTCCACTATTCGTTTACAAGAATATGTGGATGAATTTGAGAATCAATAGAAAGAATAGAAGTGGTAGTTGTACAAACCACGCCTGAGTCAGAAACTGCTCTCGAAAATAATGCATTGTAGGTACGGATTGGAAAGTAATGACTACTCCGAAAGGTGGCCCCTAAAGTAGCAATTTTCCTACAAATATAATCCATTTTTTTACGGACAAGATTTCCTTCAAGTTTGAGTCCAGATGCACTGAATCATTACCGATGCACTGGACCACGATAATTCAAATGTGCAACTGTAGATATCAGAAAAGGAATATTGATGTATCGAGAACACTGTATCTATGGTACAGTGTGCCTCTGCTTAGAAATTAAAGGTGCATTCTACGTATTCTTTATTCGGTGATCTTTTAATTTACCACTGCAAATGTCCACAGGAAATTTTGCAGGTTCGATGAAAAATCTAGGCTTTACCTTCATTTCTTTTGAGTTAGATTTTCCCATTATCATGGTTATGAAATTTTGAAATAATATGAATTGTGTATTATGAGATACATTTTTATTAACTTATTTTCTAAAAATGAACTGTGTAATTAATCATTCAGGGTGTTCTGTCTTCGAATGCCAGAAGATGAGAAAATATATTCTCGAAAAGTTGGCGAACTAGCAATGATTTTCACAGACGGGACAGGTGGGAGAGAGGAGGATAGTGGGAGACATGAGAGGAAATGAAGAGCGACAGGTGCGGCCCAAATTGTTTCTTATGCAGTATTCTACAAAATGAGATTTTTAAAAGTTTCTATTATGAGTTATTTCTTTTGTCTATTTAACTTCATTGAATGGGTGGTCAGAAAATGAGTAACCAGAAATATATTTAAAATTAAATTCAAGAAAGAGACAGAAAACCTATACGATAAACTCGACGGGACTGTTTGATTTTCTGTGCAATTTAATCTCAACTCTTAGCAACGTTAGAATGGTTACTCTCGCACAGTAACGGGTCTGTTCCATATAGTTCTGAAGATGGCCTTTTAAAGTAGGGTTCTACAGTGAATAAATTTTCACTTTTCAAACAATTACTTGAAAAGAGCGGAGTTTTCACAAAGGACCTGTACTTATTTTTTATAGCAACCTTAATAGATGGGCTCTTCAAATTTTGTATGATTCATATTTTTCATTATTTCGTGTTTGAAAAGAGTCACTGTTTTAATTGATAATGATATTGTTCAACCGAAAATGTGCGGCCAAAACGTATTTCATAAGGACACAGGAAAGTTACAACTCCAAAATCAACATTTTGTAGTAAAGTTATGTCATGTAATATTGTTAGAAAATAGTATATTTTTACTGGTAAACATTTCATAAATATTGTGCACAAGAGAACGCTATTTAGAATAAAACACGTTGTCTTCGGCTGAGAAATAAATGGATCTGCTCTAGTTAAAACCGTTCTCTGTGTAAAATGGCATTTTTTAACACGTCACTTTTCTTGTGTTCCGTCTACACTACCGTCGCAATAATCCGAGGAAGTTAGGGTTGATGGTACCTTGAATTACAAAAAACTCTGATTACACGGAAATAAGGAAAATTCATAACGAAATTTTCAACTACAATGTATACGGAAGTCGAATATAATGTGCAGATACTATTAAAATTACAGGTGCATACATGAGCGCCAACCGGTCGCAACAATGTGGCAGACAAGACTAACACTGGCACCGACCACCGCACACGTGTCCTTGGACGCAGTGTTGCCAATTCATCAAGAGCCAGCTCTTGATTATTGGTTTACTTGTTTAGTGACTTGACACATCTCATGCTTTGTTTCATCTCGGGATTTTGCGAAATCACGGATTACCGCTCCTCTACTGTATGCACTTCCATCGCCTGCTACGACTATTTCCTATATTCGACGCTAAATTAGACACTGATTGCATTCATAGCGTAGACATCTGGTTTTCCCGCACTGCCTTGGGCGTGGTGGCATCCGGGATCATCGCATCCGATCAAGAGGGAAGGAAGAGCTGACGCCCAAAGGCTGTGGTTGGATGGCGGGAACTACGCACGACTTCATCTTCAAGGAACCAGGAAGATACTTGCTGGGGTACGATCTAAAATTTGCCCTTCAAAAACCTATCGTGCGAATTTCGGAGAAGAGTTGGTATTTTGTTCGAACAACTTAAGAAGTTAATTAGTTATATAAAATTTTGTTTACACTTGAAAAGCTTCTCTCAAACCACGGAAGCCTTCTAAAAATTATCTATCTAAAAATTCAAGCTCAAATAGATGACTAGTGAATTTTTGCTACTTTTCAGATTTTTCATTTTCATTAAAATATTATTTATATCCTTAACATTTCATAAATACCTCATAATATAACAAACATTTTTGGTTGTGAAGTAGATAATTTTATATAATAGATAGATAATTTTTGTATAAAATATGAAAACCAATAGTGAATCTGTAAACGAAAACTGGACCATTTATGATATTCTCAGGGCATTGCATGTGAGATATTTTCATTATTCAGTATATTTTCGTTGATTTCATTATTATTTATTTTAATTTTAATTACATAATTATTCAGTATACTGAACGACATGAAATAATGTTTTTGGGGTTTTCGATTTTCCGTATCGTGAATATGTGGAACTTTTGGAACTGTTTTCTTTGTGATCTCAAGAATTCAGCTAGTTGAAATTTATTTTCTAATCTGTCCTATACCGTCAATTAAGTCAGAGATTTCTTTCTCAATGCAATTTATTTTCTCAGTCGAATGGCGTTATGCCGAGCGCGACAACCTACAAAATTGTAAAAATTAATAATGGTGCTCAGCAGGTACCTGAGCACAATTCCTTTGGATTTCCCAATGCATCCAAGCGATGTTTGCGTCGTGCTGATATTTGGAGGCACAAAATCAAACCACGTATTACGGTTCTTGTGTTCATAAATACCAGCAAATAACCCTTAACAGATATTATTGATTAAATTATGAAAACTAATGTGCTTTGGGTGAAAATATTTATCTCACACAACTCATTTTCGGCATGCTTCATTGCTGCTTGAACTTTTAAGATAGTTTCCTACATTCCAAGCCAATTTTTAATAATTGATTCTTGTGGTTTCGATGATTCCTACAAAACGTCATTAAATTGTAGATGATTGAATGATTCATCCACTTTTTTTAATCTGAAAAATGGTTGCGTAATAACACTAAAAGGAGGAAAATGTTCGGTATGTCGCATATTCCCATTACTCTTTAATATTACTCGACCTCTTTAAATGAGTATGAAATATATACAATGTTTATGTAGTTATATATTACAATTATTTACAATGTTATATGTAGTGAGTTTATATTATTATTATTATTATTATTATTATTATTATTATTATTATTATTATTATTATTATTATTATTATTATTATTATTATTATTATGCAATGCCTTGAACTTCCCAGTCTTTTGAATGATCTGGGAGTTTAGCCAAGTTCTTACCCAAATTTTGCGGAACCAATCCCGACCTGAGCTTTTACGCCCCACATTCTGCTGATCTCGATTTCCAAACTCTTGTATTTAATATACCTCCTCTGCCTCCGAGGTTACGTTTTGATCGCACGGCACAACATCTACACGAAGACACGCTTTTTTCCTCAAAATCCCGGATAACAATATCCGGTTTGTTTGCCGCTACCGTGCGATCAATTTGAATTAGTTGGTCGTAGAGTATTGTACACAATAGACGTCACCGGTTTTTGTGTGTTCGTACCATTTGGAGCATAATTGGAATTTCGAGGGCGGTACCGATCTGCGAATGGAGGTAACTACACACCCTGTCCTTTCAAGTATTCGGTCTTTGCTTCTTCTTCTTCTTCTTCTTCTTCTTCTTCTTCTTCTTCTTCTTCTTATAATAATAATAATAATAATAATAATAATAATTATTATTATTATTATTATTATTATTATTATTATTATTATTATTATTATTATTGTCATCATCATCATCATCATCATAGACATACATTACTTATCAGCTCAAGACCTCACACTCGCAAAGTGATGGGAGGTTCCTAAGTACCTCTTCCTGGTAAGCCAGTTCTGAAGACCGTCAGCAGGAGGAACTATGTTTCTAAAGCTAGTAAGCATACATGCAAATATGCATTTTTATGAAATAACATATCTGCAAAATATCATTATTGAAGCATTTCTCATTAAGTATTCAATTTTTACTTTAAATATAACTCGAATATCTCTCTTGCGTACAGTTGAAATATCATACAAGAACGTATGACGTACGCTTAGCATATGGACATCCTTTTCAGTTCCTCTAAAGCTTAGCAGAGGACGGAAAAACGGCACTAATTATCGGAAATGGTGGGGATATAGATAATCCCAAGTGTAACACAGAAAAGATTTTTGAGTTCATTGTGTGTTGCATAAGTTTTGCCCAGTGAGAAATTTGTTATTGCTCAGTATTTATAAACATAAATTTCGCAGATCATGGCTGATTTATAAGCTTAATATAGACTACGTTTTTGACTATGTTCTTTGTTGCAAATCAGTATTTTTTCACAATTGATTTTTTAATAAAAAATTTCAAAGGAAATAATATTTTTACGATGAAAGAAACATTTTTAATTGTTAAAACTGATTGACTACAGAAAACATGATGATGAGACCATATTGTGTCGAGAACCATTGTGACTTTAGTGCGTTGATACCAATGAAATAATTGTTAAACTATTAATTAATTTGATTGTCTTTGATGTAAGAGGATACCACTGCATTTAAAAATAGGTTATTATTTATTCAGCATGAATCGCGCCTCAGTGTTATAGAAAAATTACAGAGAACCAGCAACAAATATCTTATCAGACACCGTATTTTAGTACTTATCGTATCCACATGAAGTTTTCTCCCTGGATAGTACGAGCGCTACTTCGTCTACACGAAGCAATCGCATGAGGTGAACTATTGGTTCTTGCGCGTGCACAAGCTGATCACAAGAAGATACCATCACAGAGGCCCTTGCTTCGTCTCTAGCTAGAAAGCTAGATCGGATTAAGTCGCAGTCTGAAGGGAAAGTCTAGGGGTCGTCTGCTCTGATCGGTAGTTTTTCGTGGTTTCTTCCATTAACGCCAGGCGAATTCTGGAGCTATGAAGCCCTATGAAACAAAGAACGGACCGTTCGCGATATTTCCTTCCTCTTTCTTTTCCCATCCTCACCCCTTGCGTACAGGCTCTACACGACCATACATGTCGCGGGACCAATCGGGAACTTAGAACTCCTCTCGGTTGGGTAGATGCCCATCCCAGGGAGATATCTGGATGGAGAAAACCTTGCATGATGTAGGTCAGCGCCGTCTCACTATCCAGTGGAGGAAGAATACCGCAACCTCCCCATGATAAAAAAAAACATGCACTGCACTTACAAGGCAAATGAATAAAGGAGTTGACGCGTCGGAAAACACGAAATAATCAATCAATTTCATCTCACATGCTCATCCTTAGTCGATGATGAAGGGCGTCCTCTCCCTGTTTGGCCTTCAGCATTCTCCAACGCCAACTTGAAAATGTGTTGCGAAGCGAATGAGTCACTGCACCATTTTCTGCTGGAACTGTTGTTGATATTGTTGTTGTTGGCGGCGGCGGTGGTGGTGGTGATGGTAGTGATGGTGGTGGTGGCGGTGGTGGTGGTGGTGGTGGTGGTGGTGTTTTCCCTATACAGTTCCCCAAACACTAGTGTGTGGAGGAGGGGAGAAAACGGCAGAGATATTCATCGCTATGGAAACTGGCGCTCTCTGAAGAAGAGATCCTGTGGATTGTGGATGTCTCTTCACAGGCGTAGAGAAGCTGAGAACGGTTTTGGAAGTAGATTCGAACCGAACGCAAATCATGATTATGCCCTGGCCAGAAGCATATAATGTTTTAGCAATCTTGGTTAAAGAAGTAGTAGGATACGTACAATGCTCTAACTTTCGTGAATTCTAAAACTTGCTTATTTGTTTGCTTAGCATGTTTATGTCTATCGACGAACTTATGCAAATGAAACACATTTTAGTTGAGCATAAATGTCTTCAAAGGAGGAAGCTGAGTGTTATTGGATTCTAATTCCATAGAGTCACTGCCAAGGGTGAAATGAAAACACACAAACACATACACATTCACATACAAAAGAACTTCTATAGGGATCGAGCTACTCCACACGGTTTCAGAAGAAGATTCGAACCGCAGCAAGACACGAATTATCCCTAGCCCTGAGAGTTGCGCAATTTTCGCCACATCAACTTTTCGAATAGCGATTTTGGCTAGATCAACATCTAACTTCCATTAATTCAAAAACCATGAATTCTGTATGTTTCATTTACGATGTTTATGTCTATAGAGGAGATAAAATACACATTTGTGCAAAGGAATCAAATACGAGATAACTAGAAGTGTTCCTTTAAAGGATGACGCTGAACGTTAATGGGTTCATCCCTTCAGGACCACTGCGTAGAAAAGAAAACGAAACTCACACACACACATACAAACAAACAAACACACACACATACAAACAAACAAACACACACACATACAAACAAACACACACACACATACAAACAAACACACACACACATACAAACAAACACACACACACATACAAACAAACACACACACACATACAAACAAACACGCACACACATACAAACAAACACACACACATACAAACAAACACACACACATACAAACAAACACACACACACATACAAACAAACACACACACACATACAAACAAACACACACACATACAAACAAACACACACACACATACAAACAAACACACACACACATACAAACAAACACACACACACATACAAACAAACACGCACACACATACAAACAAACACACACACATACAAACAAACACACACACATACAAACAAACACACACACACATACAAACAAACACACACACACATACAAACAAACACACACACATACGTTTATACAAAAAAAGTGTAGAGTGTCATTCGCTTGGCTTTCACATCCTTAAGGCGGCTCCACACATTCCTTATTCGGCGAACAACGAGCAACCACTCGCCGAATTCCGAGTAGTGTACATGAGTTGCTTACTATTTGTCAAGTAACGAACGTTCGGTGTTCGCCCAACCTACCGCGTATCGGTCTTTTGGACACATCAAAGGGAGTGAACACTCGCCGAACACATCAGCTGTTCGGGATAGGGCGAGCGGTAGCTCGCTGCTCGGCAAATGCCGAATGTGTGGAGCCGCCTTTACGCAGAGAGATTTATCTGCGAGCACTCGGAGACCTTTGGAGAGTGGGCGCTGTAGATCTTGCAGAGCATGGAGGTCCCTCCCACATAACCACGGACATATAGCAACTCAGTGTGGTTGCAGAAGATTGGAACGGACGTAAAAGATGAAGAAGACGTCCTGAATATGAGGGTACGATGGTTCGGGCAAATCAATATCTATCTTCCATTAATTCAGAATTCTGCTTATGTGTTTCGTTTAGGAGGTTTGCGTCTATTGACATAAAATAAACATAGTTTAAACATAGTTGTGAAAAGAAACCAAACTCAGAATAAGAAGAAATGAGTCCTCAAAGGATGATATTGAGCGTTAATAGGTTCGCCTTCACAGGGCCACTGAGCAGAGAATAAAAAGAAACACAAATACAAAAACCAGTTGTTGCGTCTCATTTGCTTGATTTTCATATCCTTGCGTAGCGAGATGCATCGCTGTAGACAAGGGAGGTCTCGAATGCGGCAGGGCTGCGGAGCATGAAGGGCGTGGAGGCCCCTTCGATGTAACCACGTAGAGCAACTCACTTTTTCACAAGTAGATTCGTACCGAAGCAAGACAGGAATTAGCCCTAGCCATCCATGATGGCCGGGCGATTTCCGCCAAATCAACATTTCGTTCAGCGATTTCGGTCAAAACAAAATCTAACTTCCATGAATTCCAAAATCTGCCTGTGTGTTTCGTTTAAGATACTCATGTGTATTGAGGAGTAAAAGAAGATATCAAGGCAACCAGAAATGTGACCTCAAAGAATGACGCTGGATATTAGTAGGTTCGCCTCCATTCACAGGACCACTGCGTGGAAGAGAACACAGAGAGAAAACGAAACACACACATCCCAAAAAAAACGGTGCATCGTCTCATTCGCTTTTCTTTCACATGCTTACGCAGCGAGATGCATCGCCGTGGACACGGGAGGCCTCTGGGGAGGCGGCGCTGCGCGGCGCGGAGGGCAGGGCGGAGGCTCCCTGCGGAGCGCAGTCCCCGGGGACGAGGCGGGCGCGCCGCCCCCGCACCTGCTGCGCGCGGCAGCTGCGACGTCTTCTCCGCCTCGCCCCGCCCCCGCCCTCGTCCCGCGGGCGACGCGTTTTTACACGATGCCTGTGCCGTCCCCCGCTCCCCCCCCGCCCCGGCCCGGCCCGGCTCGGCCCGCCCCGCCCCTCCCCTCCCCGTCCCGCCGCTCCCCGCCCCACAGCGCGGACATCCATCCGGTGGGACTCGGCGCATCTCTCCCCGCACGCGCGTCTCCCGCCACGGCTGCGCGCCGGTAGGCGATTGTCGAGGCTTTCCATTGTCTCGCATGTCTTACGTGATATTGCCAGAGTGTTGTAATGCTGCAGTGGAAAATGGTGATATTTTTTACTGGAAAATTTGTTTTTTGGATCCCTGGACCTAAACTAGTGAATAATTCGTACGCGTAGATAATAGTGGCTTGTAGGGTGGTGCCAGTGTGCCATGGCACCTACAACAAAAAGAAAGGAAAATTATTTTTTTACCACCAATGTGTGTATAAAATATAGTTTCTTCAAAATATTTTGTATAGTAATTCATTTGAATGAGCGCTTAGTCATTCGATGCTCTTATCAATATTCTCTTGAAACGCACAGGGCGTAATGTTATCTGTCGGCTTCCTCTTGAACCTCTGAGCCACATACGGATTGGCTCCAGGTCTGCCCATTTAAATCTGTATAAAGAACGCTGAATTGGTTCTTATGCGTCTCTTATGTATCACACGGTGCCAAGATGGAAGTGGCACAGTAGTTCACGTTCTGCTCCGCAGAGTGCGCCAATATCACTATCTTCATCGAACAGTTGAAATGATTGAAGGCGTCATTGTCAACAATACTATTTATTTCAATAAGAGCAGCTTTCGATGGCTTAACCATCATCATCAGTTTTCTGATACAAGAAATATATTCTAATTTTGTTAATATTTTTCTTGTATCAGAAAACTGATGATGTAACCATGGCTTAACCATAGCCATCGAAAGCTGCTCTTATTGAAATAAATAGTATTGTTGACAATGAGAACGCCTTCAATCATTTCAATTATGTAAATGTCAACTATAACTCACCACTAAACCCATCGAGCAGACTATCTCTCGCTCAGGATGACCCCGTTGCCCGGGTGTTTCGCACATGGGGACGCGGCGTTTAATTATTCAATTATAAACACGGTCACAGAAAAATTAAATTTTGTTCCTCATGAATTTTATTTCAGTGATTACTAAAACACTTTTAAAACATCGCTTCGATGTTTAAAAACATGATGATTTTCGATCGATTCTTTATTAACATCGATGTTTTAATTTTGAACAACAATAATTGGTAACATCGATGTTTTGTTATCGATGTCGAATCACTAACTGGCACCACCAATAGAATTCCGTACCGGCCGCCACTGGTCCTATACGTAGAAGTGTATTACTTTCTCTAATACCATGTTGTGAAGTCAGAATCCACGTTTTGTGGGTCCACATTCCTAAATGAAGACTCTTTTCAATTGCTTTGTGCCAAGGATCGGGGCCATTGTGGAGTCAAGTGTTCACGAAAGGAGCTCCACAAACGTAATTGTGCGTATCTAAGAGTGGATTAATGCATACGCTAAATCTGTAAGTTAAGCACCACTTAGGGCCTCCGCTGGGTTTGCGATGCCAAATGATTTAAAACAATCTTTAATGATAATTCATAAATATCTACAAAATATTTGTTTTAATTGCCAAAGTTAGTGTTTATTTCTACAATCCTTCTGATATGTTCAATGCTCAATATTGTTATGGCCCCATTTACGTGATCGATCTTTGAGTCTCATAAGAAATTAATGCGGTCCTACGGGAGGTGGGACTTCCTTGGGCATATACAAGTGGGGATATTTAAACACTGTAATAATGCGCTAATACATAAACTAATTCACAGATAATATGCATGAAAACGTATGATGTACTAAATCTGTATGTATACACATACGGGCAAATTACCATGTTTATGTCATGCAATTCTCAACAATTCGTGGGCGTGATTTAATACTATTTTCATTCACTCACACGCACTTCCAGACTAACTCTCAAATGTATGTACAGATAATCAATTAGTTTAGTACTCACGCGTTTATTTGAACTACATATATTTTACATACGCTATTTGTTCTCGTTACGGCACCGAAAAATCTGTGGCGGTAGTCTTCCCCCGCTGGATGACCAGATACGGTGCCGACCAACCGTCGGCTAACGAGATTTTCCCTGACCAGGTATCTACCGCCAGCAGGGCACCGCCTCAGCCAGGACATGTTCTAAGTCCCCAACCAGTCTCCCGGCATGTGAGGTAGAGTAATGAATGTTAGTGTAAGTGTGTGTGTAAGGTGAGGATAGGGCCTGTCTGTTAGGGTACTGTTCCGGCATTCGCCTGGTTTTTATCGGAGAAACCACGGAAAACTACCGATCAGAGCGGCCGGCCGCTAGAATGCTCCTCCAGACAGCGACTGAATTCGACCTAGCTGAAAAGCTAGTGACGAAAATCCTGTCGTCGTCGGGACTCTGAGGCGCTGCAGCGACATCAGTTGATGCAGTGAGCCATCGCTCCCGTTTGGAGGGGACAAAGAAAAATCGGAAACAGGATGGGAATCGCGAGACCCTGAGACATCAGCACAGCGTCATTTTCTCCCTACATAAGATCTTGGGGACGCGGGAATTTAATTCGTTTTGTGGCGTATTGGCTTTCTGCAGTCTTATGTTACTGCATTACAGTTAGGTAAATAACGAGAGAGCGTTTTCTTAAATTACTGACTAAAACTGACTTACTGCTGTCTAAAATCTGAAAGTAAAGCAGGGGTATCCTCTTTGACCTACCTAATTAGATAAAAATGTTTTAGTACCAAGTACATTATTTTGTGTCTATTTTCCGAGATCCTAAGATCAAAAATATCCCTGAACCAAAGATTTTTAACAGTTTTCATAACTTTATTTGTAATTTATAAATTGTGGGTTACCATGTTCGAGCGAATAACTCTCAATTGTCAATGTTAATGCAATCGTGCGTATGCTATGCATGATTGTGTGATGATTTGATGAATAAATTCGAAAGGTTATCAGTTTATGCATGAGTGCACGAATGTATAAAATAAAACCAAAAACTTTCAACTTTTTATCAAAAGTAATTAGAAATATAAAAATAGCATTATATTAAATCCTAAATTGAGAGCGCACGCTCTGGCTTCTACACTGGGTAAAGTTAATTTTAAGTTAGAAATAAGTTAGATTATACAAGCCCCACTCGTTTGTTTGACACAAGTTGTGGCAGAGAGGAACAAGATACATCATTGCTCTATGGTTGTGGATTGCCACAAAATACGAAATACATGTTTAGGAGAGGGCGATGAAATGATTGTAAAGTATGCGGGTAAATAACAAAAGAGAGGTGCGGGAGACGTGAGAAATCTTTCTTCTCGGTTCCGAAGAGGGACACCTCCTTTCGACAGCTTTAATATGCGACAGTAAAAATTGTGCCTAAATTGCAAGCTATCCTTGTTTACCTAAATGGATATACTCAGCAGTAGAGTGACGACCATTTGCTCACTCAAAATTGTACCTTCCTCGTCCTAAAACTGTCATAAACCAACTTCCTCCAGATTTTTCATCTTCAACACGCTCAACGAATTTTGTCGGAGATCATTTCATTACACCACCTAGGTTCTTTCCTTCCCATGTTTTTGCTTCCCTCAACCACTCCCAGCATTATCTTCCCCGGGGTTACTGGTCTCCTCGACGACCGATAGCTGTTTCCAAACAGCGGGTGAGAGGGGCGAGGAGGCGTGAGGGGTTGTAAAGCGCTGCAGCAGATCGCGAGATACGCGCGGGCAATGCGCGCAGGTAACGGTGCCGGCCGAGGTGCTCGGGAGGGTCCGCGCGGGCAGCGGGCGCATGTGCGCGGCACCTGTTGCGCCCGCGATCTCGGCGGCCGCGCGGGGCGCACGTTCGCCTCCGCCGGGGCCCGCCCCCGCGCCACGCCCCCCTGCCCGCCCGCCCGCCCCGCGGCCTTCCTGCCACGACCTGCACGCTGCGCCGTTACTTCCCGTCGAACAATAACATTTTTCGTGTAAATTAAGTATGCCAAAGTGCTACAACATCATTATTAAGTTAGATTTAAGCTAGAATTAAGTTAGCTTTAGTTAGTATTAGCTTTTTCTTTACCTCTCCCTTAGCTGCTTAAGCCGCAAGGCAGCAGCATAATTTGTAAACCAGTAACTAAATAAATTCCCGCATCCTCAGGGTTACTGTAGAGGGGAAACTAGTAAAAAAAAAAAAATTCCGTCGCAATACAGAATCAGTTCCTTAGAACAATAGCCAACGCCCCATGGTTCGTTTCCGGACTCCAACTTCATCAGGAATTTAACCTCGAACCATTAATCATAAAGATAACTCTTACTCCAGCTTAAATCAAATCCCCTCCCTGGTACCTTTCAGACTCGGCAAAAATCCCAGTCATCAAATCAGAATTACAAATAAATGCCCCTATCATTCATTTCTCATCAAATTCGCCGAATTGGAACCTGATTAGTGGACCTACTTGGGATTCCTCTCCCATTGTAATAGTTGTAAGGTAATTGTAAGTTAATTATAAGTTAATTTTAAGTTAGTTAATAAGAAATCAATACATATGTAAAGTTGTTAACAACTAATCAAATCAAATCCTACCATCAAATCAAAAAAAAAAAATTCCCGTCTTTTTCTTCTTCTTCTCCTCCGTTGTCGCGTTCTCCTTCTCATTCTGCTCCTTCTTCCCCTTTTTCTTCTTCTTCTTCTTCTTCTTCTTCTTCTTCTTCTTCTTTTCCTTCGTCTCCTGCTCCGCCTTCTCCTTCTCATTCTTCTCCTTCTTATTCTCCTCCTTCTCTTTTCTCTCCTTCTTCCTCTTCCTCTTCCTCTTCTTCTTCTTCTTCTTCTTCTTCATCTTCTACTTCTTTCTTCAATATCCTCTCCACCGTACCCCTGAGGAGGCGGGAATTTATTTTCGTGATTTGGGTTACTTTATGCTACTGCCTTAAGGCTTAAACAGCTGAAAGGGAGAGGGATTTTCTTAATAACTACAACTATCTTAATTTTAGCATAATCTAATTGTACAGTTAATACGGAAGCACTTTGGCCTACCTAACTTGAACATTTTCCCCCCTTAGTACTAAATAATGTTCTAGCTTCTTTCTGGGTATTTTTTTCTTTATTTACGGATCATTCATACTTGTTTCATTACATACGTAACCATTCATTCATTCCATTCACTCTCACTGTTCTGACCTGTACTCTGCGTCGTTTCTTTCCGCCATCATCATCTTTGGTAAGGTCCCTAAAAATAGTTTAGCAAAGTTTTAAAAAAACTATAAGTTAATCTAAAATATTGTCACTTTTTTTGTCTCTAATTTGTTATGCAAAAATTAATGCTCTTCTTTTAATACAGATATACAATTTCTGCCAAAATGATAACTAATTAGCAACAAAAAACGACAGTTTCCCAAGTCATTATTTTATTTATCTCTGTAATTTTATTATTATTATTATTATTATTATTATTATTATTATTATTATTATTATTATTATTATTGTAATTGTCGGGCTACTTTAATATCAAATTAGCAGACATTAGATATCGGTTTTAGATGAAGAGCGACAATTTTTTCCCAAACAAATTAGCAGCAAAAAAGCAACAATTTTTAAGATCAATTTCTAGTATTTTCAAAAACTTTGTTAGGCGAAATTTACAGGCTTCTTTGGCCGCTGTCCTGACACATTGAAATCAGTCGATGCCACCGGCTGAGCTGGCCCAGCAGCAGTAACACCGTTGTCTCCGCAGACTAACTGGAAGGTCTTTGGGTACCGAAGGTCGTGAATGTTCCACGCTAGCTACAGAGCTAGGTGGAATTCATTCACTGTCTAGCGGAGAATTCTAGCTGCTGTCTGCTTTGATCCGTAGTCTTCCGTGGTTTTCCCGATCAAGAGTAGCCGGATGCCGGAGCTACTGATAGGGCCAAGGACCGCGCGTGATCTTTCCTTGCTCTCTTCTAGTTCTCTCCTAATCTTTTATAGATATATTAAGGGGAGGAAACGATCTGGAAACGATGTTAAAATGAAAACGCGAATTCATTATAAGTAAGAACTCTGATATTTTATAAAAATTGATATTTTAGTTTTATTATCAATGTTACGACATTTTCGATCCACAAGCAACGATTTCTCATACCGGTAAGAAAAATGTCTGTACTTCAAATATCGGCACGTCTTCTCAACTTCCTGTGGACAGACACCGATGAAGCCAGAAAAGATGACGCCATTCGAGGAGCACCACATAATACTTCCCCTCTCTCTCCCTCTTTCACACACACATGCACAAAAACCTCCCACTCTCTCTCTCCCACTCTCTCTCTCTCTCTCTCTCTCTCTCTCTCTCTGTCACACACACAGAATAAAATGCATTTGATAGCCACCAGAAAGAAATTTCATGCGATGTACTACGCCAATACTTCCAGTATCATACTACATAAAAAGAAACTGTCATCCCTGAAAAGGCATTACTTTCGAGCAGTCAATGTGAAATGTAAAAATCTGTCAAATTAAATGTAAATTTAAAAAAATGAGTAGAATCCAACAAGTTTAAGTACAAAATTAAATGAGAGCTCTGTCGAGAACACAGGACTATTACTAATTGCTAAGTGGGCTGGCAATCAAGATGTGAGAACAGCGTCTAAGGCTATTGCAATCCACTGTTTTTATCATAAAATATACAGAATAGTACCTTAACAAATAATTAAAATTAAAGTATGTTTTATATTGATTCTTTATTAATGACGTTTGTATTATGCCACATTGTCGTATAAATTTATATTCACAGAATACGTACTACTAATACATGTAATGCTGAAGAATGATTTGTGCAAGACTGTAGTTCTGTAGATCTGTAGTTCAACAGTAAATATTTGTAATAAATAACGCTCGGCATAATTATTATTATTATTATTATTATTATTATTATTATTATTATTATTATTATTATTATTACTATTATTATTATTACTATTATTACTATTATTATTATTACTATTATTATTATTACTATTATTATTATTATCATTATTATTATTATCGTTATTATTATCATCATCATCACCGAAAACATTGAGATTTGAGAGATTCGATGGTTCGAGATCCTTTTAGGATGATAAAAGTTTAGGATTTGTACCCTCCCATTTCATTTACGAGCCCTTCTTCCCCGCAGCTGTCGCCTGACGTTCGCCATTTCCGGCGCGTCGCACGCCCTGGCCGCCGCTTGCCACCCTCCTCCCCCCCCGCCACTACCTGGCGCCCGCCCCCTCGCCGTCTTCTGCACCCGGGCGCCGCGGCGCGCCGCCCCTGCGCGGGGAAATCCACAGCCTCTGGAAGGGTGGGCCGCGCGCGTGCCTGCGCGGGCCGGCGTGTGCATTTGCGGGTTCAAGGGACGCACCCTTGCCCTCCCGAATCACTCACCAGCCCTTCTGCGAAAAAGGTGAGTGAACCGCTCCGCCAGGCGCGGCTTTATGGCGCTCGAGCGCACCTCTTCCACGAATGGAGGCGCGCCCGCGGCCAGGCGGGGAGGGATGCGCAACACCCCCTCCCGCACAGCGCACGCAGTGCACTGTAGTGAGAGGGAATGGGATGAATTACAGATTGTTTAATGGGCGTGAATGATGCGTGAATGAACAAGAAGAAGAAGAAACAAGAAATTTAAAGAAAAAAAATTGAAGCCGTTTTTTAGAAAATTTTGGAAATGTCCGAGGGCCTTCATATAATGTACCCCCAAATTTTGAAGAAAGATTTTCAAAATTGCAGCGTCTCAAGTCGAGTCTGATCGACCGGAAAATAACCATTTTGGAAAAAATTCTACGTATGGTTTAGGTGCTATTGGTCTTCACAGGCAGACAGACAGACGGACGGACAGACAGACGGACGGACGGACGTTAAAAAAAACACTTTTTCGGTTACAGGGGACACCCAAAACGTGTATTTTCGTTGAAATATCGAAATCGATTTTCAGCAGCATTACATAACTTTCTCTATACTACGTATATTACTCCGTATATACGTACGTATGCTAGAAAGTAAAAAGGAGAAAGAACATTTCTTAGTATTAAGGATAAAAAAGTGAAGTTAAGTATGCAAAAGGGCTTACATATTAACTGTTAACAATTAGTAAATAATTGTTAACAATTAGTTAACAATTAGTTACTACAATTAAGTTAGTTTTAGTTAGACATAAAGAAAAGCCCCACCTCCTCTAGCTCCTTATTGCAGTAGCTCAATGTATCGAACTTATAAGAATAAATTCCCGCCTCTATTGGGAGACTGTGGGGGGGGGGAGGGTTGAGCAACGCTCTCTGCCTCCGTCCCCCAGGCTCTGCGCTCCAAATTTGCTTCCAAAGATTTTTTCAGAGGGAGGGGAGGGGGAACTTTTCCATTCACGGTATCTTTTGGAAGAGGGAATGATTTTACGCAACGAGTACAGAATGAGCCACTGCCTTGTGGCTTAAGCAGCTAGAGGGGGAGGGCTTTTCTCAATAATTAACTAAAATTCCCTTTTTGTGTTAATACTAGGAAGTTTTTTTTTCTCTAGGTTAATTTTCTTTTCGGTTTTCTTACGTTCATGCATAATTCACGCACTACACTTCCATTATCCATCATCCATTGGTATCGTTAGTATTCTACCAAAGTCCCGCTCGACAATTCTGGGATGAGAATTTTTCTACATTTTCTCTTTGCAGTTGCACTGTGAAGGTGGGAATTGATTAGTTGATTTTTAGGGCGTACAGCCGGGTATGTTCCTGCTTTGCGGCATCAGTACTTTTTGCGAGAGCGTTTATCTTATGTAATCTAACTAAAACTATGTAAAAAATAGCCTTAAGTTAATGAAGCTATTAAGTGAATGTAGTATGTGTCATACCAACATTTAAATAAAAATGTTTCAAATGCTTGTAGTATTTTATTAGATATTACTTTTTGTTTTATTTTCAATTACACTACATTTATACTTTACTTATTTATACTTTACAGGTAATTCATTCACCCCATTTACTCGCAGTGCTTAATACTTCACTTGAACACTATCTTCGCTGCGACGCTGCCTTCACGCAAGGCGTCTGTGGCGTTGACGCCCATTCCGAGGCGTGGCTGGGGGAGGGGCGCGGCTTCCCCTTTTCCGACGATTGTAACATTTGCCGACTTACGTATCTACATTAGATAAGTTGGATGTTGATAACATGTCCCCTCCAACCACTTCGAAAGAACATAACTCAATGGCTAATCGAATACTGTTCTCTGTGAGCATCAAAATCCAAAAGAAAAAGTTTGAAAGTTCGAATTGACAATTTGTTTTCAAAAATGCTTCACTAATTTTATGAAATACATAAATTACAGATATTCCTGAGGGTTTTAAACCAAAAGTTAAAGTTTAGAAATTATTTACTATGTGAAACACTAATTTTTGGTAAAATTTCCAATGTGCACTTTTGACTCTTGATAAGTCCTAAATAGCCTAAAATCCAAGATTTCTCTTCAAATTTTAATTTCATGAGAAGCAATAGTAAAAAATTGTCTTCCCTTTGTTTCTTTCAATTCACCTTAAGATTTTGCGTCAATGTTCTATAAATGTTTTGCATTAATTCAAAATACCATGAATCGCATTGGATAAAAATATTTTTTTCATTTTGAGTCGTCACACACAAACTACAAAATTTGCAGAAATTGGATAATAAAAATATTTCATCAAATTTGAGGTGCCTATAGCATATTTTTATTTACATAATTTAGACATGTTTCAATTTTGAAAACTTACTATGGTCAGTGCTGACAAAGTCTAAACCAACCCAACATTTCTTTCAGGAAAACCCATAAAAAATTAAATAAAAAAAACACGAAAATGTCATTAATTTTACTTTCTCACCCTGACTTCCTAAGAAAGTAAATATTGTACTCGAGCGCCGTAAAACGGCAAACTTTTGACAGAAAAACTCTTATTGGGAAACGGTAACGAAAAAGTGGATAAATCTTGTTCATGTATATAGTAACCCGTTGTGTAGTCAAAATCCATACTTTGTGAGTCCTTGATACGGAAATTTTCATTTTAGAGGTTCTTTACATGAGGCCACAACACTTTAAAACTTTTTTCAAAAATGGCTCCAAATTGTTTCATTGAGCATTGTTCTTGGATAGATAAAGGACTTTTAAGAGTGAAGGTCTCATTTTCGTTGAAATCACTTATTTTTCGAAAATTGTAAAAGTTGAAGTTTTGGGGTCGTCTTCCTGCAACTAGAATATTGAAAGTAGAAATTATGTCCTTAATGAAATATGTTTATTAACGTCAGGTCTTGAAATAAGGTAATGTAAAATTTGAGTAATTTTCGCGAAATTTTGCATGAATATAGGAAATTTTTAATTTCTTTAAACAATTTTTTCTCAAAGAAAAGCTCAAATTCTTTCTTTAAATTCTTTCCTTGTATTTTACAAAAGACAGTAAAAAAATGTGCTAGGATAGATAAAGGACTTTCTGGCGAACTCTGTATTTTCGAAAATTGCAAAAAGTTAACATTTTAAAACTACAAAATTGAAAACAGAAATGATTATCTTAAACACAATCAGTTCTAAAAAATCAGATATTTAAAAAAGGTCATGCACAACTTTTGAAAAGAACGAGTAGTTTTTACGTAATTTGCACTTGAAATAAATGCAATTAATAAAAAAGACATTTTCTCAAAAACCTCTTCAAAATTTTCGTTGAACTGTTTAACTTAAATAATGGCAAATTTAAAAATAATGCGAGAAAGTATGGGCTGCTGAAGCACCACTAGTTTAAATTATCCCCAAGAAATGTTGATCGTATTTCCCAGAGTATAATGTTATCACACAATTCAGTTTTATATTTACCATTTTCATAAATTAAAAAATAAAGAAACTAAACAATTTGTTAGTTTAACTTGAATATCGTCTATTAAATGGAAGCAAATGAAGTTTGGAGGAAATGAAATCGCGCTCTCCTAAAGAAAACAAGTTTTTTGTGATACAATAGTATTCTGCAAAAGCGACGATATGATCTCGAAATCATGAGAGAAAATCGGCTGTTCAGCAATAAAACTAGTAGTAGCAGAACCAGGCAAAATGTAACGTCATAACATAGGCATGACGTAATTTCATCATAGTAAAAAATGTTGCAACGACACTCGGTTAGTTATTTTTATAGTCTTTTCAACCCACGTTGCGGTTCGCCCGCTCACCGCATCCCAACCGCTTCCCGGGCGCCACCACCGTCACAGCCGCCACGACCACCGCCGCCCTTGTCGATGGCGCTTTCTCCGCAAATTGGACCATAGTTCACAAATAAAATATCACCTTGTCTATGCGCATCCTTTTTTCATCGTGGTCAACAGGCCAATACTCCTAACAGAATAAAATCTTGTATCCCCAAAGATACTTTTAGACCCCTTGATTCAAATCTCCCCACACGTCGTTTCACAATACGCATTTTTAACACTCCCTCCAAGCCTTAACAATATCATACACAAATAACCTTCCTTTCCTCACGTCACCATAAAACATAAATGTACGTGGGCTTTAACACCTGAGCAAGACACTCAATCAACTTAGCAAATTTCCAAAGAATTATTTGTATGTTTTCACAACTCTGTAGAACCTACTGGTCAAGCAGATAGAAATCAATTTTAAATAATCTATCATTAATATCAATGGGGAAAACCTGTTTTTCAAAATCTTTCATTGCGTACCTTTTGGGAAATAAAAAGTTCTTATTCCTATTATCCCTTGTCAGTTTCTCTGACGAGTTATCCATTATTTCATGCGTTAATTACATTTACGTTTTAATTAAATACTTAACATGATTATTAATAACTGTACTATTGAGCTAATTAATCGATTGTGTTCATTAATTTGCTTTAATTACATAATTGAATGTGCTAATTTATTTAAAGGGTTAACTACACTTCGAAAGCAAACATTATTGCATCAATGTATTATTTATTGAATGTGGTGATTACACTGAGCGCCATAATTCTTTGGCTTATTATAGTAAAGAGGAGGCAAGAGTAACCACTTTAATAAACTAACTAGAATCGAAGTTACTACAAACCTAATATACTTTAAATATATAGTCGCAGAAATGTGCAATTTGGCTGGAGCTTTATATGACATGATTTGTTTTGGATTACCCTTGGTTTTCCCTTATAAAACCTTGTGTTATTTTTACCATATTCACTATGGCAAGTATGTTTAGAGATAATGAATGAAATAATACAATTTCATGTAATGAAACTAGAAGATGGCGTTCAAACTGTATAAAACAGCATAACATTTAACTGCTACCACCACCAGCTCTTACAATATGAGACCCCATATATCAGTAAAAGGTAACCAATATTGATTATTATTATTATTATTATTATTATTATTATTATTATTGTAATGGCACAAAAGACCAGAGGACTGAGGTGATAAAGGAAAATATCTTTAATTTTCATATGAAAACGAAATATTGCTACTAATCGATCATAAATAAAAATCTACAATAATTCAGTCACAGAAATATGCTAATTGAATGTTGATTTATCATTTACGAGCTAAACTTTTAATGTCGACAATTTTTTAACTGAAATATTTGCTTGGAACCTTCAGAAGATATTCAAACCGCGTTTGTGTTGTCCCTTCTGATCAGTGCGCAGCCACCGACTTTGCACAACCGTCATCGGTTTTGCCGCTTGCGGCCACAACAGGAGGAAGAGAGTCCGTCTCCGCCCCCATAGCGTCAAGAGGAAAAGAGCGCGCACGGCCACCCGCCTCCACCGAAGCACGAGGTGACACGAGCCCTCGCTGCCTCCAGCGTACACATACAGCGTTTACATATATGTAAATTGGGGGACCGGAAGAAAAATATGAGTTTAACCCGTTTGTAAATTGGGGACCAACCCAGAAAAGGGCTTATGTAAATTGGGGACCTATATCTTTTTGGGCACACGAAAATTGGGGACCGACAACCTCATCTCCTTCCAGCTAAAAAGGGGAAGGTGACACTTTACTTTCGAAGAACATTTTCATAGCCATTATTTTTAAAACACAATTCTCTTCCCAATTTTTCAGATCAGGATCTGGCTTATTTCTTTCGAAATATAGTTTCATTTAAGTTGGTTTTCTTCAATCATTCGTTGATTGAATGAATTGGGTCATTTTGTTGATTACCGTATAGGTAATAGTTCTTTCTTTACAAAGCTGGCTATATTACGCTCTTCTCAATTACACAGGACATTCACAAGGTTTTTATGGCTTGCGTAGACGTGCAGTGTATTTTATAAGGGAAATTCGGCTTATCGTGCCAGTTTTATATTCTTCCTTTTCTTCAACTAATATTATATAATACTGAACGTGAAATGTAGACACTCTTCTAGTGCTTTCTTCGTTTTTCATTTTGAACAAATAGCCATTTTCCTTATCTGGGTTGATTTGGCCCCCAAAATAAATATGCCTAAAGAAAGGTCGGTCCCAAATTACGTGTAGAATTCGAAAGTAAGCTTCACGAGATAAGATGAAGAGATTATTTAGTCCTCAATTTACATACGGTCGCTGCCTCTGTAAGGCCCGTATTCCACTTTCAAAGAACTTCGTCAAATACATTTTATAAAAGAAAATACAGCAGAGTAAATCTACGTAAGTGTTAACTGCATAAATCTACATGAGTGTTAATTGCAAATGTGTTTGGTTTCAGAGCAAACATGCTACGATAAGCACAAGCTGCCACTGACAGTCTTAGGTACGCATGCCTCACTGACGCGCCCTGTGAGTTGGAGTGGCGGGATGGACCAACCGATGTAGAAACAGTTTTGAAAACGTAGGCCCGGCGGCGCGTAAGAAATAAGTTTGATCTTTCGACGGTGTGGCATTTATCTTTTTAACTAGTAATCATATCTGATGACAAATCTATGCTGTGCCTATTACTTTATTTATTAAATTAGGAAGTTATCAAACTTCCAACTGTTGTTGGTGACACAGATTTAGGCCGTGTTCTACGTGTATGTCTGCAGCGAAAGTCTTAAATGTAATTGTGTAAGGTCTTATAAAGAAAAGTAACGTCAAAACATTCTTTATTTTTTTTAATAAGGAACAGGATAATAAGTTGCCATAAAAATAGACCTTTTTTACTAATTATGTGACATAATTGCACACGAAAGACATTTTAAAAGAAGACAATTCGACCATTTCCAAAGTTCGACCGTTCGAGTACACCAAAGTTGGTTTTGTTTTTCTTCACTCTTCAAAAATAAAGAAGTGTAAGGTTAAAGATATCAGCTTTTAGTTGCACATTTATATTGTCCAAAACCACGGATTACATTTTAAAACAGTGATGGTCCACAATGAGAACGAAAAAACTGTTTCTTTGGTATTAAAAACTTGCAATGTAATCCCTTTTGTACATGCTATTTTGCTATGCTATTTCTTTTGCACAACTATATAAAATTTGTAAGTTTCTGTTTGGAATTTAGCTGTAAAATATGATCATTAATTTCTATATAATATCTTAATATACTTATTATTAGTTCTAAAATTGTCTTCTACGGTATATTCAATATTGAATGTAACTCGATATTTGTGCAGTTGGCAGCCGTAGTACCATTAGACTAAGTATGAATACAAACAATTCGAAAATGGTTCTTGTAAACATTACTTGAGAGTCGCACGTGAGGCACTCTCGAAGATGCTGCTTCATGCAAAACATCACGAAGGAGAATTACACTGAGAAGGTGAAATAAACCTTCTTCCAATCCGGCCTGGATAGCAAAGGTTGAAGGCTGAAGGACCGTTGCTGCCTCGGCTCGACGGGTAGCTGGTTCGAATCCCGCCACGGGTATGTATCTTTGTACGTGTTCGTGTTGTCCTTACGTGTTCTTCCAACAGTTCCCCCTACAGTTGAAACAATCACAGTGGTCGCTATACGACCAAGTTGTTAAAAAAACACCGACCTTAAAAAAACACCGTCCAGTTAGGATAGGTCATCTGTTAAGACGAAGGGCCATCGTGTACTTGTTTCTCTTGATACCAATGAGCACGCATGCGGTGAAAAATATGTCTATCCCGAACATTAAGTGAAGTGAGGAGGCTCCACACACTAGATTTCAGTCTCCCTGCATTGGCTTTACACTTAAAAAAGTGTAAATCGATTGATTGATTGATTAGTGTCTCCGGGAGCGTCAACTGCTAAGGTCATCATTGGTCCTGTCAGTGCTGTGTATGGTTTTATTTCGGAAAGTGTCGGTGACATTCCACAGAGGTATGTCGAGATTCGGCGCCAACCTATACGTCAGCTTGCTAGGGTTCCCCCATCAGGTATATCCCACCAGTGGGGCACCGACCCAACCGAGACAAACATTAAACTCTCGACATGCGTAGTAATGTAGTGCATGAAGGTGTAAGTGGTGAGGTTAGAACAAAGAAAATGAAATAAAAATAGCACATCTGTGATCCGTTTTCTAGGGTACTGCTCCGGCATTCACCTGATGTTAATCGGAGAAATCACGGAAAACTACTGATGAGAGCAGCCGCCCGCTAGAGTTCTCCTCCAGACAGCGACTGAATTTGACTTAGCTATGTAGCTAGTGTCGAAAATCCTGCCACCGTCGGGATTCGATCCCTAGGACCTCCCGGTCAGAGGCAATGCAATAATATCTACTAATGCCCTAATGCATCTTAACCGGTAAGAACGCCTAGAATCTCCTAAGGAAATTAAGTCTGGGAAGTCAGATCGGGATTTGCCTCGTCCGAGACGGCGCCCAGGCCTTGGGTGGCCTCAGTTGAGACATATCCCGAACTGGCCAGCGGCATTTCGCAGCTGGCGCCATCACGCGAGGGCCATTCACTGCACACGCCCTACGAAATGCTAGGGCGCCGACAAAGCTTGCTTTATGATCTGTTTGTAAGAAATGTTTGTGTGAACACGCAACATGGACGGTTTTATCATTTCGAAGTCGCCGACACAAAATGTGCCGCTAGCGGTTTGCCCTCTGTTTTATAAATTACACTTTTCGTCTTCGTAGAAGAAAGAGATATACATATATCGTAATAAATTGTTTAAACAAACATTGCACAAGCCAGAATATCGTTTGAATGACTTTGCTTTTCCCTATTCAGTCTTTTCTAGAATATTTGGACTAATTTACTGCCAATTGCGGATTGTACCATAAAAATTTTAAACTATTAAGAAGCGAGTGAAAAGAATATTTTTTGAAACACATTTCTCCTTTCATAAAATTTTTGACTTCGTTAAGATCACGAGAAAAATCTTCCGATCGGTCTCCCCCTGTAAAGATGCAATTATTCTGGTTATGGTGATGAGAAAGTGGGTAATGTTTCAACGAAAATACTACTGTGTCGAAACGTTATAAGAGTGAATGGACTTCAGAATTGTTCCGTATAATTCATTTTCACGGTTTAGGTCTTCTAAATAACTCGTGAGGCAACTAAATGCAAATATCACCCTGAAATATCATAGAAATAGTTATGAAAACATATTTGATGCATGGACGCAATAGAATTATCAGCTATAACTCACCATTCGTTATGAATGTGATTTCTACGATGAATGAAATGTTAAAGTTGTAAAAAGTTAATTTATATGATATGAATTATTTCACATATTATCCCAAGAGCAACCCCAATAGCATTAGGATCCCTAGAAGCATGCTTTCCAAAACGAGGGAAATCCGAAACGTAGGATGTAAACGTAATGACCTTCACGGACATAATCTTTCTTTGTGAAGTCTGCAAATAAGATTCAACATGAAATTTTTTACGTCTTGAAGACAACAATACAATCACGTTTTCCAATGTAAGTGGAGAGGAAATGGAGGAGTAGGAGGTTGGTTGATTGAATGATATTTCCGAGCACGTCAACTGCTATGTTCAGTAATCCTATTAGTGTAGTGAATGTTTCAATGCAGTGTTCCTTTTCCACTGGATGACGTGAATTGGTGCCGACTTCTATGTCATCTTGTGGGTATTTTCCTTCGCCAGTGGTGCGCCGTCGCAGTCAAAATAATTTCAAAGTTCTCTAGTGAACTCCAGACATGTGTGATTGTGTAAAATGCATGTAATTGAAGTGGTGTAAGTAAGAGATGAGGTTAGGACCAGGAACAAAAAGGAAAGATAGCGCGCTGTCTGCTTGTAGGGGTATTACACCGACGTTCGCCTGGAATTGACCGGAGAAACCCCAGAAAACTACCGATCAGAGCAGCCAGCTGCTAAAATTCTCCTCCAGACTACGGCTGAAGTCGACCTAGCTATGTAGCTAAAGTCGAAAATCCGCCACTATCGGGAACCAAACCCTACGACTGCCCGTTCAGAGTCACTACAGAGATACCGACTATGCCAAGCGGGATATCAGCGGTAAACTCTCGGGTAGGAGGCCGTGAGCTAGGGGGCAGTGTGCTTGCTGGAGCCTTCGCGAGCCGAGCGAGATCCGATGCTGCGGATGCCACGCGCCTGCCCCCGTGCCTGCCCGTCAACAGCCGTCAGCGTGCAAATCAATTTGGGCCCCTCCCCTCCCCGCGCCGCACCCAATAACAGCGGGGGAGTGGCTGGTCGAGCGCGCGGCCCCTTCCGGCGCACAGCACCGCAGGGGTGGGGGTGGGGGAGAGGGGGAGGTGAGGCGCGGCTGGCGCGCGACGTGGGAGTAGTAGAGTATTAGATTTGGGGCAGAAACGGGCACTTCTAGGAATGGGGTGAGTTGTACAAATCGGAACTTAACGTTAAAAGTGTATCTACGAAATAAAATTTAGACACCAAATTCATTAGAGTTGAAGATAAAACATCAGATATGTTCTGGCTGAGGTGGCTTAAGGCATCAATTAAGGATACTGCAGTGCCTCTGATTGGGAGGTCCTTAGGGTTCGAGTCCCGTGGGAGGCAAGATTTTCGGCACTAATTAGATAGTTGAGTCAAATTCAGCTGTAGTTTTCTCTAGTTTATACGAACCACACTAGGCAAATGTCTGAGGCTAACAAAAGGACCACGGACGTCCTTTCCTTCCTTACCCTTGTCTTATCATCACCCCTTACTTACACATACGTACATTTACATGCAGTGCACTACCATACGTGTCAGGCGCTTAGAGAGCTTCTGGTTGGGGCGGCGCTTCGCTGGTGGGAGGAAGTTTGAGGAAAAGTTGAGGAAAACCCCTCAAGCCGATGTGAAGCCCGCCCAACGGAAAATCACTCCTGCGATAAAGCATGCACTACATTTACGGCAATAATGACCATAGCAGTTGACGCCCCTTAAATATCAATCTATCAATCAATCAGATATGTATGTGTATACCAATGTAAATATTTTTAAAACTTGAAAATTTCATGGAGATTTAAAAAATTAAGAGATATTCCTATAGTTTTGAATGCTCTTATTTTACGAGTCTAATATTTTTCCATTTCGACCCAGGACAAAAATGTTCGTATTAATAAAATGTTTAACAATAAAGGTTTAAGAAATTTTGACATTACGAATATTTTTAATATCACATTTCTTTTTAAATAATGTATTATTATTATTATTATTATTATTATTATTATTATTATTATTATTATTATTATTATTATTATTATTATGCATTTGACTATTACGAACGAATTACAGTTGGTGGCTAAATTATTATAGTTAAGTAGAAAATATTATTCTGTAATTTTAGTGTTTAATTGATGAATTGTTATAACTTTTGATGACTATTTTCAAGTTAATGTTTTCGTAACATTATTAACGTTAATAACGCTGTCCAGCACGCCATTTACACTCCACCGCGACCATCTTCATTCTTCAGAATATGCGCGGTTGCTGACTGAAGTTCTAAATGATCTTTCTATTTGGAACTGTTATTCAAGAAAGTAAGTCTATTTCATGAAGTATAATATAAAGTGGATTTGTGACATTTTTTAAACGTTCTAATGTCATTATTAGATCGTGTAATTGCAAAAACTAACCTAATTAAAAATGGTTTCTGATATCCCCAAAAAATAGTTAGGTTCTCACTACCTGAGAAAAAGAACGAATTGTCACATTTATTTGACATTGTACAACAAGAAATGACAAATTTGGAAGTATTTTCGCAGTCCACAGTTCGAAAATATCAATAAAAACATGCAGGCGAGTGCCATTATAGAAAGTAAAAGAGCATGAAAATATGCTAGAAAAATTTAACTTTACCTAGAGCTGATCGTAAATTAAGTCACATTGTATTGAATAACTGCCGAAAACAATAAAAAGTTGTAAACATTATCTTTAAAGAAGTTTTTTATCAGAGAAGAAGGCCCGTTGAAATGGATTTCAAAACTCATACCTGCAATGAGAAAAAGGTTAAATTTTGCCCAAATAGGCCAGAATTTGACCATACAAGACTGAAGCAAGATTTATATTGGGGTTAAAAAATAAACACTTCAAACGAGAACAAAAACCTTCCAAAATATTTTGTACGTTTGCTTTCCAGACGAGTCGTCTATCCAGAACCTGCAAAGCAAGACATAACCCATTCGACGCGTAATCGACTGCATTTTGTAACCTTGTCTTTACGGTTCAGTACGATTTAGACAGGGTTTAGTCGTAATGGCACAAGATGGCTCTACTTTGGGCAATGAATCATGCGTAAGGACAAATACAAGATGCAACAAGAATACTTTTTCTTCATGATGGCTTCTTCAATGGTTTCCGAACAATGATTTTGTGTTCATCAAGACTGAAATCAGTGTCACAAAGTATTAAAATTAACAGATTTTCTCAAGAACAATAATATAAAAGTTCTAGATTGCCCTGGAATCTCTTACGATTTGAATCCGACAGACAAGGTGCGGGAGGAATGAAAAAAATGATTATCGAAGAATCTATCTCCACTTAGAAAGAACTCTAAATAACGTCAAGAGAAAGTCATCAACATTATCAGAAAAATACCACACAATGCATAACAGGCATCGGCAGCATATCAAAGCTGTCGCAATTCCTAACGGAGGATCTACAAAATATTAAAGGACATATTTTCAACGTTGTAGAATGTAATTTATTAAGGTGTTAAACCGTCATTTTTTAAAAACTTTATTCCTTTTAGAATGCACTAAAAATCAGTAAAATCAATCACTTAGTTCTTCCTCGTAAGATTTATCAGTTGACATACGAAGAAACTTTAACTTTAGTTTATACAACTAGTTTATAAATCAACATTATAAACTAGTTGCATAGGTTTCTTTTTAATGTATATAGTAGCATTATAAATTTATAAGAGGATCAAAGTTAATTTTGGGAAAGAACTTTATTGTGACACCCGGAGTATTTGACATTTGTGCCTGAAAACGGTGGTCGGCTATTCCGATTACCTCTATCTCCCCACGATTCTTCCGCTGCGACTGACTGAATGTGTGTAGACGCAATCATTTGTGCCATAAACGGCAAATACCTAATAATCTGGGCTGTAAGATGACTTTTTATGAACGATTTCTTGAAATGAAAACGGACGTTCATAATGCTGGAATACAATAATAAAATACTTGAAAATTATAATTTGGCCACGCGGGCTAGGGAGGTGGGAGTGCGGGAGGGGGTGGCGACGGGGTGGGCGGGTGGGGGCGGGGTCGCAGCCGCGGGGCCCAAGTGGCTTCCGGGGCCGCGCAGTGAATCCGTCAGCGCCGCAGCTGCGCCTCGCGAGGCACCCAGGGGTCTGGTCACGTCTCCGCACCACCGCACCACCGCACCACCCAACCCACGAGTCAGAGCAGGACACATCCACAGCACGTCAACATCCATAATGAAGTCCCTTGAAAAAATTGGGCTTTTATTGTTCTTTCTTTCCCTTGATTACGGTAACTATCTACCTGAAAATTATGAAAAATAGTGAAGTTTGGTGTTTTTCAATTTTTATTGGGTCGTATGCTCTGTTTTATTCTCTTTTAAATAATTCAAACAGTTCCTTGCTACGTTTCTTAGTTTTTGAGAAAGTAAATTTTTTCGAAGCGAGTCTGTCAAGCCCTTACTGGGTGAACGTCAGGTGCATTTTCCTATATTGGGTATTTTCAGCACATGCATGCTTGTCGAACATCATAAACTACTAAAGATAATAACATAATTCTTTTTGCAGCATGTAAACCATGTGAATGAAGTAGTAAACCTGTCACTAGAGTAGTAAATCGGTCACTAAGAGTTTCAGTTTTATGAACTGAAATGTCCAGAATAAATTTATAAGCAACTATTTTTTCTCAAATAAACAAATCCTGACTCTTTAGTTTCCGCAGCACCTTTAGCAATCTAGTTAATTCAATAGAATATTCAATTGTGATTAAAAAAAAAGAAATATCAAAGTACGAGTATATTGATTTGTTGTCGAGTTATGGTGTTTGAAGTAAAAACCTACATTTTTGCCAATTATTTATAAACAAATAGAAAAAAATAAATTACTTGATATATAAATCATAAAAAATCAAAATTACAAGGGTAAAACAAAATAGAACCAAAATTTGAGAATTTTTTTCGCGGGTAGACAACTACCAAACTGAAATGTATTAACTAAAATTCTCACACATGCTTTTCAGATAAAACGGAAATATGTTCGTAGACCAATCCATATATCATCTAGTATTCCAAATATGAATATGACAGGGCAACGTTGGTACGCTTTAATATTTTGTGAAAATTAATTCCGTTCGTATCAATAATTGTGAATATTGCTCACGGCTTACTAAGAAAGCTGGAAGTCTTTCTTCCTTTCAGTCATGAAGTAAGTTCTTGTTGAATGGGAGGCCAGCCTTCAAGTAACAAAAGTAAGGTTTCAATATGATTCCCCGCTGTAGGGTACGCATTCCTTCCATCGCTCGGCGGCAGGAAGCACCAGCAGTCACAAGGGGCATGATAGCAGCATGCTTAACTCACTTATAGATATATTTGATTTACTTAGGGTTAAATACCCGGTGGTAGATTTCTAAAAAGTAATTCAATTTACGTCAAAGAAACATTACACATAAGAATGAAAAGCAAATCAAAATAACGCAAGGTGCGCAATACAAAGCATCTTCATTTATTGACCTCTCTCGTTTTCGGGATCTGGGAATTGTCGAGGCAGTGTTGCAGTGGTGTGTGAGCTGCGCGCCATTTTCGGGCTCGGCCAGGTGAGGGGGCGGAGGCGCGGGCGCGGGCGGAGCGGCGAAGGGGGCGGGGCCGGGTGTCGGTACCTGCGACGGCCATTGGTGCCCTGCCCCCTCCTCCACGTTCCCGCGCTCACCTGGCGCACGCCTCCACGCGCCGCGCCGCGCCCAGCCCGCACACGTGGCGTTAGAGAAGGGGCACGCTGTCTCCGCGTGCAATTAAATCTTGCACTTGAAATTAATCGGTTGGTGAAAATAATGGCTTGAAATTAAGCGTGAAATTAATGAATTAATTTTGGATTATCGTGGATATGGACAATGGATCATTAATGAATAATCGTGAAATTAATTGCTTGAAATTAATCGTATGATGACACCACCAAAGGCATCCTAGCAACCCCACCTCGGTCACGTATTTCGTCCAGTTTCCCTGACCCTTCGCGCAAGTGTCGGAGCTAGACAATTTTGGACCCAGGGCAATGCTGAAACTTAGCCCCCCCCCCTCCCGAAAAACTTGAAAGTGTGAAAGTAAACTAAAGAAAAATGAAATAAAGGAACTTACGCCAGTTATTTCATTTATTTGAACAAATAAAAATTACGATTGAAATAGAAAAAAATTTGGAAATGTATTCTTAAATAATAGCTTTATGTAAAAGTATTTAGTGATCAAATAATACAATTTTCAAGGAGAGATTAAAACACTAACAAAATTGTTGTGTTTAGTTAGTGTTTAATAAAATCACTTGTAGTTAAACACAGGAAATTATAAATATGAATTTCAGTAGAACCTATTTTAATGTTAGCGTCATTTGATTCATTTTATAGAGTTCTACCCTATAAGTAATGACTATATTTAACTGTTTAAGGTAAAACTTTACTTGAAAATTTTATGAAATATTATACTACTGTACCGCAATTTAGTGTGTACTCTACCGCAACTACTGTACCGCAATTAAGTAAGAATCATTAGATCTGGTCGCGGTCCATTTGTTAATGAGGCCGCAAATGGTCCGCAGGCGTATGTCTGACATGACTGCGATACATGACATAAATACTAGTATCGTGGCACTTTTTCTGTGTCCCTCTCGTAGGCACGTGATTCTGACTCTGGCGTATTTCACAACCAACCAATTTTTATTCAAATCAACCATTATTTTATGCTATGAATATGAAACTATAGTTAATGAAACTCTGAGTAAAGAATTACTATTTCTTAGTGCCATTAATATCGCGTCTTCGTTCGTCGCCGGCACTGGCCTCTGGCCAGCTGCTCTTTCCAAGCTTTTCTTCCAGATGCCTCGGCTTTAAATATTTGTCCCTGGTCGCCACCTACATTTTCTGGAATTTCGGACGAATATTTTTGGTTTGAATTGATTCTTTCCTTAGTTCGCCATTCTCCATGGTGAACTAATTGGGAAGCAGTTAAAAGTGGTCCAACAAATTGAACATTATCGAAAATATAGAGTTTGCCGAAAGTGGAACTGGCACCATATTTTTTACCGTCCCTTGATACATACGAGAAAACTTGGAGAAAAAATTTGATATCCTTTGAGAGAGAAAAAATCTTCAAAAAATTTAAAAATTGCCCATATTTCACGCAAAATTACACAATACTACTCATATTTTTGAAAAAATTTACATGACCTTACGAGATCTATCATCAAGAAACATTTCGTTAAGGAAAAAAAATCTTTCTTCAATTTTACTGTTGTAGGAAGACGCCCAAAAACTTACACTTTTGCAATTTTCGAAAATTCTGGATTTAAACGAACATGAGACCTGTACCATTCATTCTCTTAAGTGACGTTTACGTTATCCAACGACAAAGTTTAATTAAAAAATTTGGTGCCGTTTTTGAGAAAATTTTGAAAATGTTTTAGTGACTTCATGTAAAGGATCCTCAAAAATCAAAATCTCTGTTTGAAACTCCCAAAGCCTCGAGATCGTTCAGATTGATTAGGAAATATGAGTTTTGGAGAAAATCGGAAGAACGGTTTAGGCGCTGGCGTTGATCACAGGTCGAGACGAACAGACAGACATTTTGCCGTGAATCGATATATATATATATATATATATATATATATATATATATATATATATATATATATATATATATATATATATCAAGCGCACTGATTCACTTTTTTGTTACCAGGGCCCCGCAGTAAGAGTTCTTCTTACAAAAAATTTGTCCTTTTTGCCACATAATTCTTTCTCTCCTTACAAAGTAACGAGTAAGTGCGAGAAAGTAAAAATTGAAAGTGGTGAATGAAGCAAACCATTCTTTTAAAAGGAATGGATGCAAGGAAAGAGTTGGAAACCCTCTTCTAGAAGAAGAAATATATTTGTATTTTAATGGGCGATGAACAAAAATAGAGTTGGTCCCTTCCCTTAGCTTAGCAAATAGACACGACCTTTGTCAGTAGGAAAGGATGGGTTACCGCTACATGTACACAAAATACGAATATTCCAGATATAAAAAAGAACATTTACACTGACATTCGTCTTCCCAAATCAGGGGAAACAGGAAATTTTGAAATGTTGTGATATTTTAATGAATCGTGATCCGAAGGGAATAAAGCGGAAGTTTTTGAGTTCAACGGCAAATTCCATTGACGGAACCACATTATGACGTTCGCTTCCTATATTTTTTACTTTGACGGGTAATGGCGAATATATTTTATTTAGTAAAGAATTAGCTGTCAGTTTGAAAATAATTGTGAACATTAATTATGATTCTTGTTTAACTAGGTCTTTCAATCAGTTAACTATATCAACCTTTGCTTATCAAAATAACTGTTAATCTTAAGTAGAACTACTGCGGCGTGGGCGGCGCGCGCCGGTGTTTTGTTTCAGACATCCAGCTGGCCAAAATCCATTTTTCGAAGTTCCACTTTTTGGTGATGTTATTGACCCATTCTGTACATAAATATCCAGGGCACATGGCCTCGGTGTTTATAAGGTGCTGATTCATAAGATTCGGTCTCAGGGGAGGTGTCAAGTTACGTCCAACTGATAGCCGGCGCCGAGTCGCCAAGTTCTGTTCGATAGTGCACGCAGTTCAGTTCTATTCGTAGAGTTATCATTACGCATCTTTTATAATTCCAGGACGTAAAATCCTCAGAAAAGTATGCTCATTCATATGAAATTGTTTCGTAATTTTCAAAGGCAAGTATGCTTAGAAATTCGTACTCAAAATTCGATTTTAAAACATGTGCGCGTATTTGAAAATTGAAAATAAATGTTGAGCTACAAAATTCGCTCCGCATTTCTCCTCTTTGAAACTAATAAACATGCATTCTAAAAAGGTTTCTTTACAATATTATTGTCACACATTTTGCAGAGAAGTGCATATCTGATAATTATCACCTATTTTCAGTGACAATGCGTTCACTCAATAGGCATGCGCTCTGCGAAGTATTGCGCGAAACTGATTCGCGCACAGACAGAGATGTGGATTAAAAGAATATAATGGTGTGTTAAGATCTTCAGGAGTGTTCAACAGAAGTAACATAATCTATAAAACACACTCAGCGTCGAGTAGGCTAAAATAAGTGAAAGATAGACAAAGTGCTTAATAAATGAAGGGTCCTTCGTAAAGTCGAATAGAAAGTGGTTAGATGGCACTGTATTTAGATGTCAGGTTGTGTGGGTCGCCCGACCAAATCTTTTGGGTAAAGCATTGAGCGATCAAAGAGAAGAAAAGTAAAATAACTAGCCGAGAGAACAAATGTGTATGAAACACCGTTACCTACGCAAACGAATTTACGTACTCAAGGCAAGAAAGATACAACAAACCGTTAGGAACTAAGTACCGCCTTCTCACAACAGGCCACAAAAATGAAAAAAGCTTGATTTCTTCTTCACAGAAAACCTTGACAAATGACTGCAGGTGAAGCATTGTCAATAATGATAGATATTTTAAACTCTCTGTGAACCAATACAAGGAAATGCGTGCAAATGCGAGAGATTATGACTGTACTGTGTATTCCTCTTATGATCCAGCAAAAACAGGGCAAATCAAATATCCCCCTGAAAATAAAATCACTATTACAGAATCTTCCGCAGAAATAATTTAACAATGTCTTTTTAATCACACTGTCAATCGCATATGCACTGTGCAGAACGAAATTATTCAGCAATTATCAGATCAGGAATATAATTTTATTTTAATTTCTAAGTGAGGATGTGATGGAAGTAGTGATCAGAGCCGTTTCAAGCAAACTTTTTCAGACACGGTACATAGTGATGATTGTTTAGAGTGTCGCTGACACCATTACAATTCTATGCCGTAACGTCGAATGGTGGAAGAAAGGTTATTTTATGGCAAAACCTCACGCCTTCGTACTCATGGCACTGCAGACTTTTTAATTCATGTTCACTAAGAAAACAGCTGTCATTCAAAAAGATGTCACTAACCAAATTAATTTCCTTATGCCTACACAGGTATCCTTTGATCCGTATATTTCCAGCCTGGGAAAAAGCCCAAAAAGAAAAGTGTATGTTTTATCAGAGGAAGTGCAAAAACTTTTTGCTACTCCATTTTTATCTGATGAATGTGAACACACCTATGATTCGGACTAATTTCAAAATTACTAGTAAGTTCGAAGCCAAGAGAGTATAATATTAAAGCTCAAATGAGAAATTCGTTTAACGAATTCTGATAGTATTTATATTTATATATTAATTATATTAACAAATAACATTGTAGAAAGTTATACAATTGCATAAAGTAGTATTCTGTTAATTATTTGTTATTTTTCACTCGGTATAATTATTAATTCAATTACTCATTGTTTTATTGGATATGCTATTTCAAACTCTGACAGTTTTGTAGGAAAATGTAAAGATACATATTATATATTTAAAACACATGTTTAAGTACTTCGTACAAATGTGTGTGCAAAATTTCATAAAACTCTAACCAGTAGTTTTCGAGATATTAATTTTGGCCAACCAGATGTGCCAAACGAAACACCGTGGCGGGGGCGGCGGGGGCGGCGGGGGCGGCGGGGGCGGCGGGGGCGGCGGGGGCGGCGGGGGCGGCGGGGGCGGCGGGGGCGGCGGGGGCGGCGGGGGCGGCGGGGGCGGCGGGGGCGGCGGGGGCGGCGGGGGCGGCGGGGGCGGCGGGGGCGGCGGGGGCGGCGGGGGCGGCGAGGGGCGGCGGGGGCGATGGTGTTTGGCCGGTGAGGACTGTGGGGGCGTCGCGCCGGCCGGTCCGAAGTCCTAATGGTCGCGCCCGGTGACGGCCCAGAGATAGATTGCAGACCGCCCCGCCCATCGACTTCACAGGCGCCGCCGGCCGCCAATTTCCGGTGCGAGGAGGTGCACTGGGTCGCCTTGCGGGCGCCGTTGCCTGACCTGCCCCACCCCTGCCCCTGCGTGTGCACTGCCCAACGCCCCCGGAACGAATGCGACGCCGAGGGGACGGAGGTCATATGTCCCACGAGATACTAATGCATCTTTCGGCCTGTCTTTGAAGTGCAAAATGAAATGAGCAGGTGAGCATAACTCTTGTCATATCTTACGTGACTGTGGATGAGAACACTTTTTTACTGAAACCAAGTCAAGAGCGCTCTTTGCGGATACGAATTTGTATAGGTCTCTTCCGTATACGTCGATTCGTTTGCCTCCTAAAACTTTGAGAAAAACAGAAAAAGAAGTATTTCTTATTGTGCACTTAACTTAATTGTGTTATGAACTAATGAATGTTAACAAAAACTTCTGCGTCATATTAATTACTCGCATTTTTAATTAGAAGAGTGTAAATAAAAAGGTTGCTTCTGTAAAAACTGCTACCTGAATTGCAACTTTCTACATACAATACATCTCAGATCTCTTTTATGTCTTAACCCTTCATTTATAAATCTTTTAGTACTCCTAATGAATAATTCTCTTATTGGATTCCTGCAGCTCATAGCATAATGGTGGTTATGACGAAACAGCTTCATTACTGTTGAGTGTGCTCGAGTTTCCAATCACAGAGAAGTTTACAGTTGAGAAGTAATAATATTGGTTTTCGTCGTATTAATTGTTTCATTGGATTGTACCAAGACAACCTGTGGGAGAGTGACTTCACATGCCTACCTCTGCTTCCAAAACACTGAACATTGGAATGGAATGAGAATACTGAAGCCCCTCATGGAGACTATAAAATAGTATCCCGATAAGAAATAAAAGCTGATACTAAACTTCTTTAATAAACTGGATCCTTCCTTATCTCATTTGAAGTAGGAATTTGCTTAACCAATGCCACCTAAAAAATCTAGGAGGCTGTCCACTAGAAGACGTTTGCTGAATACTGCATGTCGGCTGCCACGTAACCGTTCAAAGTAAAAGTTTAACTTATAATAGACTTATTTTAGACATAGAATTTTAGACATTGGTCATAGAAAAAGTAGTGAACGAAAGTAGATGTGAAGTAAGAAAGTAAATGGATATTGATATATTTATGCACAATGGAAGAATTAGTTTTCAGAGGACTTTTTACTCTCGCGTTAGCAATCCGACTTCAGCAGAGTTCGCATGATGAAAAGTCATAAGAGAGAAGAGAAACCTTCAAGCAACATTTCCACGTTGAGTGGTGTTGTCTGTGACCGACCAGCCATCAGTTGCCCTCACAAGAAATCTGCGTCACGAGATCAGGCTTGTTGCGCGTCTTCTCACTTTGAACAATTTGCAGAAACGCTTTAAGACCTTCGGAAGCAACTGAGTGCATAAGGAAAGCGAGGATGTAAGTCTCTTTTCTTCCACTTTACACATACTTATATCACGTCTGATGCATGGTAGACTGTCCCGGATTAATGAATTGAGAGACCCATAACCAAACTGTGGAGTAATAGTATTAGAATATTAAACATCTGCAATCATAATTAATGTGAAAACTATAACCATAACAAACAAAAATTTATTATAAAATTACTCTTAACGTATTTATTAACTAACATAAAACTTATTTAAACTATAATTTGGAGCGTCTATCCAGCCAGGCCCAAACCAAGTGGATACTCTAATCATACGTTAATCCTCCGGTATCTGTGACTCGAAATTAAGAAACCATGGCCAGTACGCGTGGGTAGAGATGCATTCTTAGAGCGAACAGCCAACAGTATCACAAGTACGAGTATGAAGACTCTAGTCAAGAAATAGTACTAAGTTTAGGACTAGCAGATGTGCTCCTACAATTATGTCTCTTATTGTGAATATGTTTTGTGAAAAGATTTTCCTTCATAAAATCCCTCAACCTGGGCAATCAAGATAGTGACAACTATCATATGAGAATGGGGATGATTAAGTCAATGCAACGATCGTATCAAAACAATAAGTAAACAAAAACAGATATAAAAAGTTGAGTTACTCCCAATGTTTATAGAATTAGTCTTAAAATTGTAATGGAAAAGTATCCTTCATTTTCTTATTATCATGCAATTGTTTTCAACTATTTTATATGAGCTATTTCTATAAACTTGTATATGTATTTTGTATAGCCTATAATATGCATTTTGTATAGCACATGATGGTTCAATTAATAACCTGTATTTGAAATGTTGTGCTCTTGATAGTTTAATAAATACATAGTTTCAAGTTTGATTATCTTCAAAAATAAAATATACCTTCCTATTACCATTTTAAAACTAAAAGATTAACCAGGAATATACTTCTAATATTGAAATAATGGAAGACTGATAGAATATACGTGACGTAAACATTCATATTCTCTCTGTAAAATATTTCTGAAACATCTGCTATCTTTAGAGTGCTGTCTAAAATCCCCGCCCTAGATCTGCCAAATTCTTTTGTTTAATTCGAATCGAGGTGGCGAACACATCTGGCGCGCAGCATAACAAGCAGCGACTCCACCGCGCTGAGTCCACTCAGGAACGACACTCGCTCTCTGGACCAGCCGCCCCGCCCCCTCCGCCACCCCCGACTCCACCGTCGTTCTTCTCCCCCAACCCCCTCAACGATCGTTCCTTCCTTCCACCCACGTCACCCGCTCCGCCACAGACACCCCTGCCGCCTCAGCCTAGAGTGACCGGACGTCCTGTTTTATCCGAACATGACCTCCTTTTTACTTTCTCGCTACGGAGTAGAAAGTTATATAACGCTGCGCGAAAAAACAGCGAATTTTCGACCGAAAAACTTTTATTACAGGGCCCTGGTAAGAAAAAAGTGGATAAATCCAGTTTCTAAATTTAGAAAAAATTCTCTAACTCTTACTGTAACCTTCATTCATGTTATGTGTGTCCTTGATACCGAAAAGTTGAATGACGGCAAAATGTCTGTCTGTCCTTTCGTCCGTCTGTGAACAACGCTAGCAGCTAAACTGTTCAGCGATTTTATCCACAATTGATATTCCTCAATCGATCTGGCTGATGTCGCGGCGCCTTGAAATTGAAACCGATATTTTAATTTTGAGGTGTACTTTACAAGAAGCCCCTGGAAGATTGTCAAAAAAAGTCCATCGATTTTGATTAAATTTTGTCTTTGAACAATCTGAATGACATTTAAGAGAATAGTGCAGTTCTCATGTTCATTAAAAAAAACAGTTTTTTTCAAAATTGCAAAAGTTCGAAATTTTTTCAGAGACCCTACAACTAAAATATTAAAGATAGAGATTTTTCCTTTAATGAAATATGTTAAAGATAGATTTTGAAAGACGGTCACGTACAATTTTTCGAAACTCTGAGTACTTTTCGCGTAATTTTGCATAAAGTATGTTGTTTTAGCACCACTATTTATACCTTCGTCCGGGCTCAGCGAGGATTATTTAAAACTCACGAAATACCCTCATTTTTGTAAGTTCCTTTTCGAAGAGCATGCTATTTTGAAATTAGTTTGGAATCATGTATACACTAATATGCCTGTACGTAGTAGCACTATCACCAGAATATTCTATCTTCCTGTGCAAATCGAGAGGTTCACTCATTCTGTCCGAACTTTTTTTAATTTTGTGAACGGTTGATTCTGTCGGGGAAGAAAATACATGCGATTTTTGTTTTCCTAGATATGTATTTACGAAAGCTATATACTAGTTTAAAATCCTAAAGCGGAAATGCAAGGTTAACCATGACCTAGCAAGCAAATATCCTGCATTCAAAACGGGAAGGAAGAATTCTGAGTATGAAAGTAAAGTTTGTGTTGCTGGAATCTATGTTTCTATTTCAAATAAAGGTCTCTCTCAAAGAAATATTTTTTGTTTTGTGCATGTATCAGTACTTTACATTTGCCAGAATACTTCAAAAATATACAATGTAGCATATGCACACAAAGTGACACATATTACAATGTTATTTGAAATATTATAGACTTTTTCATCAAAAAACCTTTTTTGCCTCTTACCCTCTTTTTCACCCTCTAACTAACCCTTATCCTCTTTTTCATCGATGAACATCCGGTCACCCTACCTCAGCCGTCCACATCGCCTTAGCCAAACATACACCACCTCTGAAGACGGGGTCACACTCATTATCGCATGCAGAATATGATTGTGCTTGAAAATCCTGTCTTTATTTGAGACTAATGAAATATCATATAAAATATACGACCATACATCAAGGTGGCGTGGCAATCGGCGAGTATCCAGGGACTCGCCGAATCCAGATTGGGTGGGTTGCTCGACGAATATTCGCTCTCATTGACATGCGCCAGAAGACCGTCACACTACGAGAAGAGCGAGCAATGGACATTTGACGCTCGGTGAAGGACATTTGGCACTCGGCTAAGCGCGTGGAATAAGGCGCTCGGCTTACTCATTCGTGGGACGTAAACCATATTTAATATTATTCTACCTTTGGAATTTTGGAGCAGTTGAATTACATTCTTCGTCCTTTAAATATGCTCTTATGAATACAAGAGTGAATATGAATACAAGGTCCATGTGAATACAAGAGTCATTTTCTGCATTTTTTTTAGTCAAACGTATGAATTTGACTGCAGAAAGTTTAAAAAACGTGTTATTTGTTCACTCATATAAAAGACTAAATAAAATCAGAGAATAAGTGACATACTAAAATTTGATCACGTATATTTAATTCACTTTGCATTTCAGGGTTGAACGTGCATCTTTCGCTATTTTTAACTCATGTTTGTATGATTATTTTAATGCACTATAGGGCATAAAAATCCATTCTTATTAATAATAAAATGTATTGTGAAATCTACGGGGAAACATCAGGGTGCCGCCACACATGCATTTGGCGAGTACAGAACGATTACCTGTCGAAAGCCATGTAGTGGGATGTGTTTCTAGGCATGCGCAACCTAAAACGAGAGGGGGCGGCAACTATATTTCTGAGCCCATTTTCTATTCAATTTTTTTTTATATTTACGTATGTGCTTTTGTATTTACAACAGTTATTAGCCTGTTTTTGTAATGTACTTTTGGACAGTTGTAGGAGGGAATTAATCTAATTTGGTCCCAGTTTTTCGGGGGTAGTTCCGCAAATTTTTCAATATTTTGGTCCAATTTTGGATTTTTATTAATTTGTAAATGTTTCTATGTAGGGATCGAGTTCAAGTGGGCGACCTTTCAGAATATATTTTTTAAAAATTTCACGCTTTTATTTCGGAATTTGTCCGTTACACTCAAGGTAACAATGCCCAAATTCCAATTTTTTCATAATTATTTTTGGAAAACTTGAAGTTTTTATATGTTTAATTTTATGGACAAACAACCATTAACTATTCCTAGAATTAATAGTGTAATCGTGAATTCAAGTGCTATTAAAAACTCATTGTACCACTATTTTTCCACTTCAGGAAATCCATACCAACTTTTACATATTTTTAATACTTTCTATCTTTTATTTTTTATCTTTCAGGTTCTTTTATGTACACTTGCCTTTTTAAATTTCCATTCAAATATACTATTTCTACATCTATAAATTTAACAGTGTAGTTTCCTATACAGCTAATGTAAATTTTACTGTTGAGCCTGGAATGTCTTCTCCGCTAACGCCTTTCCTTTCTATAAGCTGGAAGATGTCTGGCGATGAATGGGAATTCCCCGTCATTTCACGGGGTGCCATTGGAAGGAGCGATGTCCGAGCATTTTCCAGAAGCTCTCACCGCACCGTGAACCCAGCTTATCCTCACAGAACCTGACTACGGTCGGCACGCAGCCTACCTCAACATTTAAGTAGTTATTTGTGTATCAAGGACGTTAAGTAGATGTTTTTGCTCCAAGGGCGACTTCCAAACCCAAGGGCCTCTGGCCCGAGGGGTTGGAAGTCGCCTGAGGGGCAGAAACATCTAGTAACGCCCGTGGTGCATACAAAACTTTATGGTTTACTAGTTCGTTGCTGAATTAAACGAGGATCCGAAATATTTTATAATTCTTCTTACGTCTAAAGTGAAAAGATGCCTTGTGAAAGCCATTTGTCAATATCACGGAAGATAAACATAACAGTGTGTAATTACTACTGCATAATCGTTATTGGACAGGTTTGTTCGTACAGAATGAAAGAATATTGTGAAGTTCCTGCGGAAATTCTCGCAAAAACTAACAAAACTACGGACAGTGTTTTCCGTAAAATCTCGAAAAATATACGTAAATGTTTATGGTGTATTTAAGAGTTATATAACAGCGCTGATTATATAACAGGTACTTTTATGTTATTTGCTTATATTGCCAAAAGTTATTTAGAATATGTCATAACTCCAAAAATCATAACATTTCGAGGATGTTAGCCGATGTGCCTTATACATCATATTTCTACGAGTATACTGCTACTCAAGAAGTACATACTAATGTCTCTAAAAAAATGTGATACGTAACAGTGAAATATGAGTGACTGATGGCAATTATAAATTCACGGGAACATTCCAAAATTGCAATTTTCATATCAATTAAGCAAAATAAGGTTTATAACGAGTTATTTTACTTATTTGAGCATTATGCTATTTATTTCGTGCATTTGTTGCATTGTAACTTTAATAAATCGAATTCGTAAAAATGTATGCGATGTTTTGGTATTAGAGCGGGCCATAAAGTACTCAAAAGGCCCGAGGGCATAAAGAATCAGAAAGGCCCGCAAGGGTAATAACAATACCGTTACGTGTTTTGTTTGAGATCCGTAAACACACAGCAATGAAGTAGTAAACCATAAAATAAATTATAGTACGTAAGTTGAAGGGCGCTAAATGAATCAACCTAAGTAATATTCTTTTGTAATAGTATAATTACTAAGTATAATTTTCATTTGCAATAATAATGTACGGAAAAAATATGCATAAATGCAAAACCTTGGAAGACTGAGAAAGTCAAGCAAGGATTAATAAAATAAAAAAAGCGTAGAAAGGTATTCTAATCGTAGTTGCTTTTCTTTAGAAATTTCCGAGAATTTGGAGATTACGACTAAACTATAAAAGAAGCAACAGCGACCTTGTCACACTAAAAATATTCACGAAACGCTCGCAAATCTTTGTTTTTCTCACTAGCCAAGTTATCATCCAGTAAAACTCAATAATGTAAGAGAATATCCTGAAGAACTTAAGAGAAAATTTTTCAGTGAGGTGAGAATTGGATTAAGCCATAAGAAGAACTGTGGTATGGAGTAGGAGAATTTTGTGAAGGCTGTCATGGACATGTAAAATAGATTACTTGGGGGAGGGAAATGAGAAAGATGATTGAATTTTGAAATTTACGACATATTTTTAGTTCAATAATGAAACCAGAATTATTATTGGCATAATATATACGTTATTGTCAATAGTCAATATATTAGAAACTACAATGTTAAATTTGAATATGTAGAGAAAGTCTATTTGAATGGAAGTTTAAATAGGGAAATTTACATGAAATAACCTAAAGATAAAACATAGAAGACGGAAAGTTCTAAAAGTATGTAAAAGCTGGTATGGACTAACTGAAGTGGGAATATGTTGGTACAATGAGTTTAATAGCTCTTGAATTCACGACTACCCTATTAATTCTAGGTATCGTTAATGATTGTTAGTTATTAGTTAGTGGTTGTTAGTTAAAAGACTCCTAGTTTGCCAACGTTTCCGAATTCCTTTATTGTTCCCTCATGGCTGTCGGACATGTATATACACTGTCACTCCAGAAGTAAGTTACCATATAATACTTAAAATACAAATTACCAACAACATGTTAAACAGATATGTTTCATGAAAAAGAAGTACCATAATTAAAATAAAATAAATTATGCATATAATGAGAAGAAAACACACCTTACTAAGGTTGAATACTGGAGAGCATTATGCAAAACATCCAACACATAGTATCAATGGCACTTGCATAACAACACCTCCACTCTCTGGCTCCAAGTTTAAGACTACACGGTTAGTACCTTCAATTATGGATATACCTTAGATTGCTGGAGTCATGACTCAATGGTACTATGTGTAGATACCATGTGGTCAATGTCAAGTCATGGTACTATGTGTTGGTTTCATTAATGCAATGGACACTGGCTTATTACATTAGAGATTGCAGAAAATAAAGATATAGATACACATTACAAATAACATACAACACATTCAACACATAGGTCCACATTACATACAACACGTATAAAATACAATGGGAAAACTAAATGAAAGTTCTGGTGCTAATTGGTGAAGATTGTAAATATTTTAGGGGACACATAATTAAAATTGGTAATAGTTTAACATCGAGGAAAGAATCAAGCAAACGTTAGTAACATTATCAACAATTGTATCAGAATTAGTTACTTTATGATATTCAACATATGAATGCAATTGGATGACTCAATTATTAGAATAACTGGAACATAATCAATTGGTTATGAAACCGGTAGTAATTAAAATAGACAGCAAAGTTGCATTAGACGGGTGTGAAAATACCATAATACGTAAGCTAATATACCATAAATAAGCACATAATACGTACTGCATTAGAGACAAATAAAAAATGGTAATATGATTCCGCATTTCGAGAAATTGGAAAACATGGAAGCTAACGGAATGATAAAAGGCTTAAATAGCACTATAAGGAATCATTTAACCCGCATGAATATGATTTTCATTTTTTAATATAAATGTAATTGGCTGTAATAATATGTTTATTTGTTTTAATATTTTGTTTATATTTAACCCTTAGACTCTGTTTGGGGTCTTTCTCCACCCCTAGGGAAAATAATGTTTTGCATCACTGAAAATTATTCATATGAACATCTCCTTTTAGATATACTATTTATGTCCAATTTTACATGTATATTTTTCACTTTTTAAAGTTTTTTGTTGAAAATAATTTGATTTTTATGGGGTTGAGTTCAGAAATGCCTCATTTGATATTTAAGTTACAAAAAAAAATCGTTAAACGTGTCCATTTCCGTTTGGTAGTATTATGGAGCAGTTTCTGAGAGATCATTTGGGGTACTTGTCTATTACGATTTGGTGGCTTTGTTTCAAACATTCTCATACTGGTAAGATATACACCAATGTATAGTTATGAGTATATGTTAGAATGTATTTTTCTGGAAAGAACATTATTCTTTGTGTTATTTAGTACTATATTGTAAATAAAGCAAATAAATAGCATCATTTTCTCAATAATTTCCAATAACATCCGTGCAAATGCTTGTAAATTATTAGGTAAAATGATTGGGGTCCAAAATGACCCCGAACAGAGTCCACGTAAGTAATGGAGAAACAGCGTTGAAGGGATAAAAAATTTAAAAAGTTATAAAACGACCAACAGAAATATAAGGCTCCAACAAAAAGAAACGGAGAAGGATGAGGAAAAAAAATCACATATTTTCCACAAAAGGGGGATTTTAATACGAAATGGATCTATTTAGTAAAGGTTGTCACAGTCGTTGTGTAAAAAGGTTACTAGGGAAGAAGGAAAATGAGAGGGACGATTGAATTTGGGGATAAAAAGGGTAGAGATAAATGCAAGAGGTTGTGTGCAAATGAATGATTGTGATTAGGAAGACACTTTTAGTTTGATTGTGAATAATTAATGATTGAACATCAATTCAGAGCAGTGAACCACATTACAGACATAATTATAATTGATATATGTGTGGACTCGTAGAATTACAACTAATTTTGATTTCCATAGTTGGTTCTAGTGAGATTCATAACCTGCCATATTAAGAACATCTCTTGATCGTTACTCGGTTGAACATACTATACTCTATGGGATTTGTTAAGATGGGACTCTCGGAGGGTTTAATTTTGTGCAGCTTGTGGCTCTTTTCTTTGCTGCCTTGAAACGTCTTCAAAAATCTGTCATTTCGGTGGAGAGAGGGTGATTTGCACTAAGGGCAGCAGAAGAAGCAGCCTCCGGACAATCGCTCGTCTGTGGCGACCGACGCGCCCGGCGATGGACTTAATGGGACTCTTGACTAGTTCAGCGATTAAAAAGCAATTCATTTTCGTTTCAGGTTTCCCCTATTAAACAAAATGTTTTCATTTTTCAATGCCCGAATTGAATGAGAGACTTTTTGAACACTCTTGACAGGACCTTCATTACAAGTAATTTATTTGGTATCGTATGGACTCGAAGAATAATTACCAACTTCTTTCATGTTCCATATTCGTTTCTAGGGAGATTAAGATTCATAAGGCGCCATATTAATCCATCACTTGCATCATTTCTCGGGTGTGCGTGCTATATATGGGGTCTGTTAGGATTGGATTGTAGGAAGTTAATGTTGCCCAGTCTGTAGCGGTTTTCCTTCTCGCCTTGAAACCGCTTTAAAAGTAGGACAGTGTTGGGGGAGAGGACGATTTTGACTGAGGACAGTCTTTGGGTAAAAACCATCATTGCTACGTTACGTGAACCGAAAACATGTTACAACACACGCGCATAGCTTTACAACCATACTATCTGCTCGCCATACATTGAAATCGTCGTGTAGAGATAAGAAGTCATTACTCGATCAAGCATCGTCCGTGATACACCAACACGTTGTACTATTATTCTTTGTACTTGACAGTGTGGCCTCAACAGATTGCTACATGCGAGCTCTATGATCTTTCGTGAGCAATCTAACTGCAATCGTGACTGCTACTTTACAGTCTTGTCCCTCCTTCTTGACTGCTTCCATCTATTGCGGCCCAAAGATCTTTTTTTCGAAATTTTCGCAACTTTTCGGTTTCTAAATAGTAAAACCGAAATTATATTTTATGAATATACGCCGTCCTAAAATTATAATAACATATAAATTCCTTGCACCGTAAGCTCTATCAAAAGGGTGTCAAAAGGAGCTCTTTCAATAGGTTGGGCATTGAAACAACTTTTTTTAAACGGGGGAACCTCAAACAAAAAATATTGCGTTTTAATCGCTGAACTCGTCAAAGAGCACGGCGGCTCGCGTCGCATCAGCAACGGCCCATCGCAGGGCGCGTCGGTCTTCGCTCCTCGGCTTCCGCCCCCGCAGCGCGCACGTGCAAGGGCGGGGCGGCGGCCGGCGACGTCGAGCGCCGAGAGATTGACGAGAAGCTGCTGCTGCTGCTGCAGCCACCGCTGCGCTTTTGTCCCGGGGAGGAAACTGACCTCCGGCTCTCGTCGCCTTTGTCGCGTCCTCCACCCCTGCGGAGCGCCAACAGTCGCGCCCATTTGTCTGCTGAAGAGCCCGTCAAGGCCTCCTGCACTCGGGCTACTCGTTTCCGAGATTTCTGGTAGGCCCAAACAGGATTAACAAAAGAAAGAAAGGAAATTATTGCGCGCCACGTCGTGAAAAGGATGCGCTTAGTGACCGCTTAGAACGTCGAGTGTTTTCTGTCAAGGGTCGACGAGTCAGAGAAGTTCCGTTTAACCCGAGTTTAGTTCCTTTGTTGGATGATGTTTACAAATGGATTTACTGTCTTCTTCGAAGGAAAACACTCATGAATTTGAACGTCCTACACTCCAAGAGAAAAAAAGCCGTTTTTGTTAGTTCAGCAGAACTAAAGCGATTAACGAAACTGTCGAATTTTGAGAATAGAGATACTTCGGTTTAGCGTGGTTTCAGTTGGAAAGTTCATGTGTGCTACCGTGAGATCAGTTAATTACGAATGTTAGTTTAACACAGCTTGGTTTACTTTATATACTAGATAAATATTTGTTGTTTATTACGCATTATACAAAGTCGAGAAACTTTATCTGATCGTGTCTCCGACAAAGATGCGTCATAGTTAAATTTACAATTTTTATCAAATCTTTGGATATTTAATATTATATAATATATTTTTATATTAAAATATTTAATACAAATGTCTCCGCTTTTTTGACTGTCACGAATACAGCTAATAACAGCTTCTAACAGCCTCTTGGCTAATCAATAACCAACTAGCTAAATATTTAGGAATTTATTCTTTGAAAAGGAATTTTAAATTAAAAAAAAAAAAACTTACGGGAAATGATGTTTTAATGTTATATCATCAGTGCATGCCTGCAGCATAATCTTCATTTTCCTCAAATGCATCTTGAAGGCTTCTTTTGACATTCCTTTTATCTTGTCTTGCTGTTTTAGACAACATTTTAATGGCATTGTCAGCATATCTCAGTCTTTGTTGGTCAATGCGCAACATAGCCTGTGCTGTGTGCGATCCAACTCCAATGCCCAACTTCTGAAATACTTTACACTTCACTATGTTGCCTTCATTAAATGTTCCCACAGCATCATAGACACCAAAATGAAGTGTGTTTATTGTCACAAACACTGTTTTTTGAAGTCTGTTCCAAATAATACTGTTGACACACTCATTAGGGTTTTGTGTTCGTCCATGAAGGCATTTCTTGAGGTTTCCATCAGCTAAGTCTCTAAAGATGGGCTTTATCTCATCTATTATGGCTGGTGGTAAACTATGTTGGTGTTTAAAGGGTTCATGAGATATCTTTGTACGATTGAATTTACACCAGCTCTGTTCACCTTTAGGACATAAATTGTGATGAGGAAATTCATCGGTAGATGCAGTATGAAAGAACAAGGCCCAAACAGCTCTTTTCATGTCTTCTACATTTGTAGTATTTTGCCTAATTGCTAAACCATAGAAGTTTTGCAAATGGTCAATCATGGCATCTGTCAACCTTCCTTTTCCATCTAATGTCTTTCCGTCACGAAGCTTCTTCCCCTTCATTGTTAATTTTAATCTCCTCAATCGAGCACCCATCCTCTTTTGTACATGTCCGACACACTCAAGTTTATTAATTGAAACATCACATGAAGTCACGTTGCCGACACTGGAAAAGTGCAACTTCAGCGGGAATTTGAATAGTATTTGTGTATATAGAACTGATAGTACATAAGGCGTCTATGACAGATGGGAGGCGAGGGGGCGTGGCACGTCCCTTTTCACAAAAATTAATATTTAATACAGTTAAAATTATCAAAGAGCGTTGAGATATATACCGTTTAAAAGACAAAACTCCAAACATTACGAATATGAAATAAAAATAAAATTGAATTTTTCAACCAAAATCGATTCCGTGTCCCCTTTAGAGCACCTACTTTTTGGATGTCCCTTTTTAAGAAAAAGGCCAACTGAACAGATGATCATGTAAGCGAAAATGAAATGAGATCACGCTGAGAGTTGAGAATTGAGGATTTGTCGGCCATAAATAATATAAAAAATAGTATCAACTAAACGTGAACTGTGTTGAAACATAAAACGTATATTACGGCACTTATAAAAAATGTATAAAGATTCTAAGTGATCCAACTTTCGTAAAAACGAAATTAAATACTTTTCCTCATAACTGTATCTATTACAGTAATAAAATAATTAATTAATAACCTATAAATTATCACAATATTCTTCGAATAATATTAATATAATATTATTACTGTTGTTATTTAATTTTATTTTCATACAAGTCTATCATTATTACTTCAAATTTTTATTACTGACATTAATAATTACGAACAATTATTGCATTATAATATGAATGTATAACTATCTATATATTTAAAAAAATACGGTATTCTGCCATGGCTTCGTTTAGAGCTTCTACTGAACCGATTGTTGTATTTTTTCCTTTAAATGAAAGAATGTGATCCCTAGATGTGTTATCAGATATTGTTTGTGTTGATTTACCAACATTTACAGTGTAAATTAATTAATTAAATCATTCTTTAATAGTACGCTTATCAATAGTCAATTGTTTTCTTCCAAAGGGTGGCTGTTTGAAAACAGATTATATGAAACGATAGATTCGAGTACACGATACTTCATGGTGGCGCTGCTCGATGTTTTGTTTTGATTGTTGAGATTTGTTTACAATTCGTCGGGGTTTTGTTTCAGTGTAATAATTGTATTGTGGCTTTGACAGTTTGCATGTATTTGCTTTTGTGGTGCATTTTGTAGAGAACATTCGGACAGTGGGTTTTGCTCGGTTATACTGAAGTAGTGAAGTTGTTCACAGGTTATGTCGAATTCCGAATCGTTGCCCACGCACCCCAAAAGACGTAAAATTACATGGAAAGAGAAAGTCAGCGTAGGTGTCATGATAGTGAGGTCATTTCGTTTTTTGTTGGGTCGTTGTCTATGAAATGTCAGTTTTGTTCTGCGTTGTACTTCCCATGCGAGAGAAATTCTGCAAACGAGTTTACTCTGTGTTGCTTAAATGGGAAAATAAGTTACGAGCATTGATTTGTAGGAGGTGATGACACATCAAAAAACTTTAGAAATAAAATCCGTCAGTATAATAGTGCTCTTTCTTTTGTGTCATTTGGTGTATTATTGCAATATGTGGGTCATATTGCATTGCCACCTGGTCATGGGTCATAAGTGTTCTAAATTTTGGGAACTCCACATCACAGAATATCTTCGCTGTACCCTGACGATGCAAACAATGCAACATATTGTGAATATTAGTCTGGGCACAGTATTTTACATTTATCTCAGATCTCACCGTCAAATTTTGACGGGTTCTCACTAGTTTACATTAAATTTTTAATTAATATAAACTGCGTTTCTGGACCTACATTTTTAGAAATCAAGCACTACACAGAACCATTGCATAATATGTTGTGATGTTTTCGTTATAAAAGGCAAGAGCATGTATCAGGGTGAGATCCAATACACCGGATAGAATGTAACTGAAAATACCAAAACTATAAACACAACGTGTAAGTGAAGTAAATGTGTGAATGTAATAAATGAAGTAAAATCTGTTGTGTTGACTGTTGAATATTCTCCGTTAAACAATGAAACACAGTCTCAACCTATTACTGCACCCGCCCTGCACGTGAGTGCCAACGCGAGCGAATTAGCGAAACATTGTTTTGAAGCGCGTGAGCTGGCTCCATTAGCGAGTGGCAGGCGGCCGAACGGAGGCGGCGCGGCGCCGGGCGCAGCCCATGGGCCATTCATGCCCACGCCTCAATCGCCGCTCCGCGCCGCGCCGCGCGGGCCATCTGGGCGGCCATTACGCTCGGTAAACACTGCGAAGGCCGGGCGAGGCGGGGACGGGAGCGGGGCGGGGGCGATGGGGGCGGCGGGGCCGCGCGGCCGCCCGCGAAGCGAAGCGATCGCCCAAACACCCGAGCTGTGTTTGCGTTGGCCGCATGAATGGAGCGAGGGCCGGTTTATTCACGAGCCCCTCGCGGGCGGTGGGGGTCGGCGGCGATGATGGGTGGCGAGGGTGAGGAAGGTGGCGGCGAGGGGGGCAGTGAGGGCGGTGGCGCGGGCGGCGGCGCGGGCGGCGGCGCGGGCGGCGGTGCGGGCGGCGGCGCGGGCGGTGGCGGTGCGGGCGGCGGTGCGGGCGGCGGTGCGGGCGGCGGTGCGGGCGGCGGTGCGGGCGGCGGTGCGGGGCGGCGGTGCGGGCGGCGGTGCGGGGCGGCGGTGCGGGCGGCGGTGAGGGCGGCGGCGAGGGCGGCGGCGAGGGCGGCGGCGAGGGCGGCGGCGAGGGCGGCGGCGAGGGCGGCGGCGAGGGCGGCGGCGAGGGCGGCGGCGAGGGCGGCGGCGAGGGCGGCGGCGAGGGCGGCGGCGAGGGCGGCGGCGAGGGCGGCGGCGAGGGCGGCGGCGAGGGCGGCGGCGAGGGCGGCGGCGAGGGCGGCGGCGAGGGCGGCGGCGAGGGCGGCGGCGAGGGCGGCGGCGAGGGCGGCGGCGAGGGCGGCGGCGAGGGCGGCGGCGAGGGCGGCGGCGAGGGCGGCGGCGAGGGCGGCGGCGAGGGCGGCGGCGAGGGTGGCGGCGAGGGTGGCGGCGAAGGGAAGAGAGCAGGAGACAAGGAGGGGGTCGGTGGTGAGGCGGCAAGGCCGAGGGTCATGGCGGCCTAGGACCGGGGCCGGGTCGGCAATGTGTTACAGCAGGAGTAACGCTGGAAATGGCCAAGTCGATTTGGAACATTCTGAATCGAAATTATGGAAAAAACCGTTAGTTTTCTACAAATATTTGTATGCTGCATCTATTACATTACGTACGTATATTACGAAGACGTAATAGGTCGTAAAATGACGTAAGGGTCGTACACTTCTTAAACAAGTGCTACGGTATATTCTTCCATAATACTAATACCTTCAAGAAACTAACTTAACAATGAAACAATGAACAAAAGATTTAACAATGAAAATATTGCAGGGTTTCAATGCTTTTTTTCAGGAACCGAGGCAACTCTAACTACACGAGTGGAGGTGTTCTGACTTACGTGAAAGATAATTATTAGCGTACGAAGTTCTCATTCAAACGGACATTGAAACTGTCGTTAAAATGAATGCTCCTTTACACTTTCTGTATACAATACTTACCTTCTCAAGAACTATTGTTCAAAACTGAAGAAATCAAAGATATACTAAATCTATAATGATAAACACACATGTTATTAAGGGATTTTAATACTCACAAACGTATATGGGGTTCAAGGAGAATCAATCAAAGAGGAATTAAATGAAAATAATATTACAATACTTAACACTGACCTTCCAACGCGTTTCCATGGTAGCCATGGGAAGTGCAGCGTAATAGATTTTTCGTAATACTGTGCTGTAAACACATCTGCATGACGAAACCCAATAGAGGAGTGAAAAGGTAATCTTAATGGCCGCCGGCCGTTAAGAAATTAACGGCCGCCGAACTTAAAGGAATCACGTGAGCTTCAAAATATTTATTCAACTCTTAAGACAAATGACAAACCACGTAAAACATAATATATTAATTTTCAGCACTTGAAACATTCTTATTTTAAACTCATTTTTCTAATGTCTCATTATACTAAATATTAACATTGAATGAACAGTTACTGTTATTACTAATTTCTAAACCTTCATAAGAAGTTGAAGGTACCGACGTTGACGTACTTGGAATCAATCTGGTTGGTGCTGAATAATTGCTAAGAAATTGTAACTCTTTTTGAAACAGATTGTTCAATGTAAGTTTCGGCTACAGACGAGGACGCCCAACCTCCAAGTTCTTTCAAAGAAAGCAGATCGCCACCGTTTTCCACTAGCATTGTGGCCGGCGTAGGTCAGCATATTTTTTATACAAATCGTTTGCATTGAATGGAAGACCGTCTTTGGGAATAACAAACATCCTATTTTTTTTCTTTTTGTGCATTTCAGTGTAACAGTCACTTCGTTGCTCGTGGTTTCTATGCCATCAATAGTCAATGACACAAGTTCGTCTCGTCGGCTTGTCCCAAAAATACCAAAAATTACAATAACGTTTTTAAGTAGCCTCAAGTAATCATTTGCTTCCAGTAAAAATTTTCTTATATGTTCTTTGGATAAAATCTTCGCTTTCTTGGCAATATGACCTTCGGATTTTCTTTTCAAAAATACGTATAGTTTTCCGAATCTATAAAATCAAATTACACGTCACTTTCTAAATAAACTATCTTAACTGAAACATAAAAATGAAAAATGTGGAATACAAACCTTCATATGTCAACGTTTTCGTTAACTAATAAACATAATTTTAACATTGAGAATTTTGTTCACAACGATGTGGGAGAATATCTCTCAGATTTTTCTTTAGCATTCACCAACATTACTGTTTCATTCACCTCATTTACATTTTTGCATTGACGCCAATATTTGAAATCTTCGTATTCCTTCTCATACCGTAATTCCGTCTTTTTGGTAACAAGCACTATTCGCTGTCTCCACAAGATCTTCTGGAATATCCATCTCAAATTTTGTGGAAAATTTATCTTTTGATGGTGTCAAAGCCCCCACGTATTAAACAATCGAATGGAAATATCTCGCGAAGATCAATATTATAGTTGGTCTTGGACTCGCGTCTGAATCGATATAGAAGGGTGCGTTGCATACCTACATAAGCAAAGGCAAGAACATTTTTTATTTATATTATTTTTCTTACAAGAAGAAAACATCTAGTCCCAAGAGGAATAGGAATAGAAAATCTACAATAAATAAATATGCAACTATATTTGTATAAAAAATGTGTTCCACAAGATATGAAAAACTGCAACATTTATACCTATATATAAACCAGATAAAGGCAAACTAAATCCAGTTAACTACAAACCAATCCCACTCACATGTAATATGTGCAAAATCCTTGAGAAAACAATAAACTTACGGCTGATATGGTTTCTGAAACAGCGACAATTCATTAAAAGTACAAAATTTGGTTTTCGACTCCACTTCAGTCACCTCATTTTACCTCACCTAGTCACTCCTATTTTTCTCGCCAAGTCAGTTTTTATAATTACATTCATCAAGGGTGTCCAACGTGCAAGGTCTCAAGGGCCACGACTAAAACTTAATATTGTTGCGGGCCGTATATTCAATACTCGGGCGATCCACACCTGACTTCCCGGTATTGTTGATCTCGGCAGTTTTGTTGGCTACTTTGGAACGAGGAGGGTGGGGGCAATGGAACCATTCGAGATAGTACCAGGCCGTAGCATGCATAACGCACTGAAACACTGAGATGATTTTGAATTTTTGATTTTCCTATAAAAAACTTAAATCTAAACTTAACCCATTTTTATATTAGAGGGACGTTGACCCCGGCAGGGCGCGTGCGCTAGGCGCACAATGTTCTCTCCCGAGACGGATGAAAGGGCCTTTCACTTCTAACTAATAACTAGGGAACGGATTTCCATGTAATTACATGTTTTTACAGGAACTAGGTACCTGCATTCAATAATATTGTTTTGAGTTTTCAAGACATTGTGAATGAATTGGAACTATTTTTATTTTACATAATTTTACATATTTTGGTATAATTACATATTTTTACATACTTCCTACTACTACATATTTCGTTATATTTTAATAATTTATACGTAGAAACGGAATATTTCATAAGCGCGTTTGAATTATATGTTGCGGAATCATCTTTCTTAAAAATCAAATGTAATGCTGCTGGGCTTCTATGACCACCATATCTTCGCCATAATTGTCACCCCCCCCTGCTTACTGCATACTCGGAGTCAAGAATGAGAGAATTTCTGTGAACAAAAGTAATTTCAATTACGATTTTGCTCATGTTTCAAACAGCACATTCGTTACTCGATCGAAAACTAACAAATATTTTTTACAGAAAATTGTCTTATGCATTGTTCGATGGGGGCGGGGGTTATCTGAGATCTATCACTGGCTACACGGTACTACTATTCATCAGAACTCTGGCTCCTCGTAAACATTGCAATATATAATATGAATGTATTTTGTATTTCGATTAAAATTCTTATGTGTGGTGAAATCTAGTGTAGAATTACTTCTGTAGAGGTAGAACCTACTTTCAGCCACTCCGAATGCTAGTTATGAACTGGTCGGCGACGTTGTATGCTCGGAAAATGCTTGTAGAGAATAATTTCAAACACAATAATGAATTTTTATTTTATATATATATATATATATATATATATATATATATATATATATATATATATATATATTGCATTTTTTATTACAATAAAATCCGTTCCCTACTAATAACCTTTCGCGGGACACAATAAATGCCACTGCTGGCTGCATGTGACCCGCAGGTCGACAGTTAGAGAACCCTGATATACATGAAGCTTTCGCAAATACCTAACTGCCTTAGCAATCGGCCTAGACTTTGACATGGTGAGCGCTTATCACATCCTAGTAAAACTACAAGAAATCCGAACAGGGTGACACTCGTTTGAATTTGTTAAAAATTTCCCTCAAGGATTGCAGCGTGAGAATACGCATCAATGTTTAATTATCAGAAGAAATAAAAATTGAAAATGGGGTGTCACAAGGAGCATTTTTAAGCGACCCTCTACTCCTAATCGCCGTAACCGACTTTCACCAAAATATTGAGCGTTTAATTATCGCTAAGGAATGTGTTGTTTTTTTCGATTATTTTATTATTTTGAATGTTATACATGGTTCAGTTTTACAATACAAACTTTTTCACATGTTTTAGATGCTTATGATCTATTTTAAAAAAACTAAACTATTATTACTTTACAGCTATTGCTTAGGGAGAGGAAACCCACTGACTACCTCACAAAGAACCATCTAAATCTGAAAATTGAATGTAAAATACATGTTTGGGAAATTATTTTTTATTCTGGTAGGGTTTATGGGTGCTTTGCCTAGATTGTAATGGGACAGTTGTGTAATTGTTGACATATTATTGTAAAATTATGGGATAACTTAGTGATGTGGTGTATGATAGGTTTTATTTGAGTTTCTTTATGAAGTTGTTTGTTTGAAATGAACCAGGGTGCTTTGGTTATTGTTCGCAGGAATTTGTTCTGTATGACCTGTATTTTATGTATATTGGTTTTTGCTGCATTGATCCAGACAGGCCATAGAGCATTAAGGGTCTTATTACGGCTGTATATATGAGTTTGGCATTTTCTATTGTTATTTTACTATGGTTGTTTATTAATGGCTTTAATTGAAATAGTTTGACTTTTGTTTGTTGTGTTTTAATGTTAATATGTTCTTTCCAGTTGAGTTTAGTGTCTAGATGCAGACCTAGATATTTCACTGTTTTGTTTTGTGGAGTCCAAGGAATTATGTTATTGTTCAGTGTGAGAGGTGGTGGTGTTGAAATTGTTTTTAATGAAAATATTTTTGCTGTTGACTTAGATGTGTTTAATTTAATTTTCCATTTGTTTGACCAAGAATCTATTTGATTTAGATGTTGCTGTAATGTGTTTCTTGTGTCAAGTGATATGTTTGAACAATACAATGCTGTATCATCTGCAAATTGTGCTGTTTTGACTGTGTTGAATGTAGTGATATCAGCTGTGCAAAGATTAAATAATACAGGTGACAATGGGAGCCCTGAGGAGCCCAGCGTATATTGGTTTGGGGTTTGAGAGATGATTATCTACTGACACTGAAAAGGTTCTATTGCTTATGAAGCTATTGATGATGTTGGTTAGGTATTTGGGTGTGCCATTGATTCTTAGTTTGTACATGAGACCTTGATGCCATACTCTGTCGTATGCTTGGGAAATATCTAGAAAGGTTGATATAGTATGTAGTTTTCTTTGGAATGCTGTATGGATATGTTCTGTGATTCTTAATAATTGATGTGGCGTTGATAACTTTTCTGTGAATCCAAATTGGTGTCTGGGAATGATGTCATTTTTATTGAGGTAATTACTAAGTCTTTTCTGAATAAATTTCTCAAGAATTTTTGATAAGGAGGGTAACAGACTGATTGGTCGATAATTTTCTACATTTGATGGATGTTTGTTAGGTTTTGGAATAGGTATTACTATTGAGTGTTTCCATAATAGTGGGAAGTAACGTGTTCTTAATGAAGAGTTATAAATCTTATTTAAGAATGCTATGGCTTGATGTGGCAGAATTTTTTAGGATTTTGTTGTTTATTCGGTCATAACCTGGAGCCTTCTTTTTAGGGAGTGTTTTTATTATGTTTGTTATTTCCTGGGGAGATATGAATCTAATTATGGAGGGTACATTATAATTAGGAGCTGTTGCTATATGTGTGATTGTTTGGTGTTGAATGTGTGGGAGTGAGTCGTTTGGTTTAAATGTATCTGCAAAATGATTTGCTAGTGTTTCAGCTTTTTCAAAGGGTGAGAATTTTTTCCCTGTGTTGGTATTAAGTGGAGGAATGGTATTTTTTTCTTTAGTATTTTATTTTTAAATTGTCACAGTGTATTGATACTTGAGGTTAATGTTTGAATCATGGTATTGTATTGTTGCTGTTTGTGTGTGTGAAAATTGTTTTTTTGGTAATATATGTTAATAGATTTAGTTCCATTTTAAATTTAGGGCGTCTAGTGTAATTCCATAATCTTCTTGTTTTATTCTTCATGTGAATTAGATTTCCTATGCTTTTGGGTAGTTCATTGTTTTTATTCTGTGCATTTGTAGGTGTTTTATTTGGTTTACTGTTCTCTAGTTCTCTTAATATTATGTTATTGAGTATTGTGATTGGTTGATCTATTTCTAGAGGGGTATTTAATATTTTGAACATTGCGATGTATGTTTTAACATTATTTTTAAATATTTGCCAATTAATTTTGTGAGTATTGAGTTGTGGTGTGGGTGAGTGTGTGGAGGAGTGATTGTTTTGTAGTGATTATTACTGGTAGATGGTCTGAGTCCATTTCATGGTGTACTGTGTTGAAAAGCTTTTGTTGTATATTTGTTATGCCTATGTCTAACAGGTCAGGGTTCCTAGAGTGAACAAATTGGTAGTAGGTTGGTTCATTAGGGGTTATGAAACTTAATTTGTTGTTGTTTATTAACCGTAGTAGTTGTCTCTCAGCTGAGTTATTATTTTTACAACCCGACTCTATATATATTTTGCTTTAAGATCACCTAGGACTATTGCTGGGGTGTGTTGATCAATAATACCAATGATATTGGTATGCTGAATTTTCACATTGGGGGGGCTTATATGCTACTATGAGTGTAGTTTCCAGATAGTTGTTATTAATAAACTTAATTGCTGCTGTTTCGATACCTGGGGTTGGTGGTAGTATTATTGCATAAAATGGTATTGTGCTCTTTATTAGTATCATTACACCTCCTCCATTAGAGTTTGGTCTGTCTGTTCTGATTACTTTATAATCTGGTATGATGAATTTTGTACTGTTGGTTAAGTGTGTTTCAGTTAAACATGCAAAGTCAATTTTTTTATCTTGCATGAAATATTTTAGTTCGTTAACTTTGTTGATTATACCATTTGCATTCCAACTGAGTATGGTAATCTTATTAATTTGTGTTTGTTGCGTAATTGTTATTAATGTAGGCTGAGATAAATGAATGGATGTTATTTATTATGGTTGGGATAATTGAGTTGAGTATATTGATTATGTGAGTGGCTATTGTATTGATCAGGGAGTTGAGAAAGTTATTCTCGTTCGAGTGTGTTTGACGATTTCGATTTTGGGAGTTATAGAATTTATTATTATGTTGTTCTGTGTTTGTGTTGTTAGTGTGTGTAAAATTTGGGATATTTTGAGTGTTAGACAGTCTGGGGAAGTTAGTTGGGTTATTTTGAGGTGGTGCTGTTGACGACCCATTGGTTCTAGATCTATTTGGAGGATCTTTGAGGTTAGGTTTTTGGCTTATTTTTTTATAATAGGGGCATTCTACAGTTATGAGGTCTGCTCTGTGGTTTCCTTGACAGTTATAACATTTAAATGGTTCATTTTTGTGGGAGAAAGTTGCAGAAAATTGATTTTTGAAACAATAAATCCATAAAACTATTTTATGGATTAATGACTTATTTTTTGTATGACAAAAATCTAGACATCTCGTGCATTGAATGGGGCCTTTAGGTCTTTCTCTTTTAAGCTTTTACAATGAGATTACAAATATGTCTTACTTCTAAAATATTTTCTATGTTTTCTTCCCCGTTGAATTCGGCTGCTATTAGTGGAATTAGATTATTGTCTTTTCGGAGTCTAGTAACTTTAACGAGTGATGGATGTTTATCTTTCAATTCAGTGTAGATTTCCTCTTCTGTGATGGAGGTTTGTAGATTTTTGAATACAACTGAAAATTTTTTATTTGCTGGGTCCTTGCAGGTATTAAACTGTCTTCCTGTGTTAATTAGATATTTGGTTATGTCTCTGAAATCACTGATTTTTTCAGGTTGTATTTTTACTATATTATTTATGAATTGAAGAGTGAAACTGTTTGTTACTTTTGCATTGATTTCCTGGCTGAAATTAGTGATGTTAGTTATATTGGCATAAATTGGTGGGATTTTAACTGATTCTGACACACTTGGCGAGGTTTCATTAACGTAACTAAACCTATTTTGATTGTTGGGATCTGGTATTCTGTTCAGTTCTTCAAATCTATTGTAAGTTCGGACCGAATAACTAAACTGGGTTGAACTGTCTATGTTGTCTTGTTTTGAATGCAGGTTAGACCTTTTGGTGTCGTTAGACGAGGTATCATCATTTGAAGGACGCTTTAAATTTTGCCCTGCGGCATGTTGGCCTGAAGCATTACCTTGTAGAGTATCCGGGTTTTGCTGCCCCATCGATGTCTGTTGATTTGGTTGACGTTCCATTGTCTTTTGACTTGGTTGAGATTCCATTGATGTAACGTCGTCACTGACAGTTGGCGTTGCTTGTTCGTACAGCATCGATGTGTTTAGGTCTGGAAAGGAACAATCACTGCTGAGAGTTATTAGCGCATTAATGATGAGCTGCCCGGTTGACGGGCCGTATCCATTGTACATAATGCGTAGCACTCACTAGTGGAGTTTCCACAGACCACAAGATTTACGCTGGTTCACAATTTTTACTAGGTCGCAAGGTTATCACTGTTCACACCGACAAGAACGATCCGTTCAGTTCGACAGACGAGCGCGGAATGGGGGAATGTGCTAACGACATCACAGTATTATGTAAAAATAAAATCATCGATACAAGCCAAATAATTATTCAACCAGTACGAATAGTCCCAAAATAAAATTGTTTTAATTTCTCATCTCAGTAATAAAATACATACGTTTTCAAAACAGAATAACCTAAAAGTCCTAAAAAAATCTAAAAAGATAAAAAATTATATTTAATACCTTAGGAAACAAGAATCTTCATAAAATCGACGTATTACATCATCAAGCAGTACGAAATCTTACGGGCTATTTCCGCACTACACAAATAGGCTCTAGGTATTGTTCTGATCGAAGCTGGAGAACAATCGCTAGCCCAACGCAGGAAAGATTTAACATTAAAATATGCAATCAAAGCTTCGACACCAAGAAACCCAATTATACAGAACGACGTGTTTCCCAATTTTCTAATAAAAAACGGCCATAACCCTCGGATAACACCTATTTACAGTAGAGTAAAAACACACGGAAGAAATTAATTTCAACAAGCCGAAGATGGAAAAGGAAAAATTCTGTGTAATACCACTACCTGTCATGGAAATTGTTATGAATCTATGCAAACATAAAAAGTTCGATTAAGTCATAATGAATGAGGTAAACAATTTGAAGAAATGCGCATCAAACATAGTGACTACTATCCCACTTTCACTGGAGCGAAGAATGATTGGTTGGTTGTTAGTGATTCCAGGCGCGTCAATTCACGAGGTCATTAGTCCTGTAAATGTAGTGTATGTTTACCCCCTCAGGAGGTGGCTGTGATCTTCCTCTGCTGAATGGCAAGATCCGACGCCGACCTACCGTCAGCTACCGCGGTTTCCCTCAACCAGGTATCTCTTACCTGCGGGGCACCACCCCAGGCGGGACAACCTCTATGCTCCCGACCGGTCTCCCGGCAAGTGTGATAGTGTAGTGGATGTTAGTGTGTGTATAAGGAGTGAGGATAGGATCGCGCGCGGTCCGTGGCCCGTTTGTTAGGGTTCTGCTCCGGCATTCGCCTGGTGTTGAGCGAAGAAATCGGAAAACTACCGATAAGAGCAGCCGACCGCTAGAATTCTCCTCCAGACAGTGACTGAATTCGACCTAGTTGTCAAGCTAGTGTCGAAAATCTTGTCCCTGTCGGGACTGGAACCTAGGACCTCCCGGTCAGAGGCACTGCAGTGACATCAGTTGATGCACTGAGCCACCTCTCTCGGTTCGCAGATTGAGAACGGAGACGGTGCTGCCATTTCTTACTCTTCGGATAGCAGACAAAATGAAGCCTTCAATCCATTTAATTACCATTAAAGTTACCTCAGTGAAGGCATTTGAGCTGAGCGCCGTATTAATTTCTATGAGACAAATAACGAACCCTAGAAATATGAAGCATATTATATTTACTGACTCACTATCTGCTTTTCATGACTTAAATAAACACAGAATATCTGAAATATTAAATCATGTACAAAAAACTTCAACGCATCAATATCAGGAATGAAAATTGTAATTGCATGGATACCAGCACATCAAAAATTTTCGGGGTCGGCCTGAATAGCCATTGTTAAGGTTGAAGGACCGTAGCAGCCTCGGCTTTAAGGGTCGCGGGTTCGAATCCCGCCTCGGGCATGGATGTTTGTGTGTGTTTATGTTGTTATTTCGTGTTCTCCCTACAGTTCCCCCTACAGTTTAAAACTCACAGTAGTCGCTATATGTCAAAAGATGTTGAAAAGTGACCTTAAGAAAATAAAACTTCGGAAATGAGATTGCCGACCTTGAAGCAAGAACAACTGTGGGTGTATTCCGAAGTTACCCATCGGGGACCTACATCTTTCAAGATATTTGAAAGTATTAGAATGATCAATTGATTCAATGGAACCCTGAATGGCGACGCTTTAAATTTAAGAATATACATAATACAACGACGAACTTTGGCGAGCTACACTGAATCGAAAAGAAAAGACTTATCTCGAAGACCAGAACAGGCTACATACATCTAACACACATATATTACAAACGAAACTCACCACCCTTATTACAGTCCTAAATATTGTAACACAAATGTATGTACCATTTTTGAATGATTGCGTAAATTGCAGCCAACAGTTACTACTTTAGCTAGAGGAAAAAGATTTCAAAACTATTCCAGGGTCGTCAATTTTACAAGAGAATGTCATTAAATTCTGTAAAATTGTTAGTATTTATAATGAGTTTAATTTAATTTTTAGTATAAATTTATATCACAGCTTAACACTTGTCCTTTAGACACATAATCTGTACCGCATATAAAAAGGGTTAATAAAACACAAATTGTCGAAGCATCGTTTTGAAATGTATAATAATGAGTGTAAAACGCAATAATAAGTAGTAATAATAATGTAGAAGTGCATTATTGAAAAGTTTTAAACTGTAAAATGTAAATGTACAATGAAAACTGAACATGTATCTTTGTAATGCCCTATACTGACGTTCGCTCTTGACCATGTTGTTAAAGCGACTTAAAATAAAATTAATTTTTAAAAAAGTGTTATAATATGATAAACAAATAAAAAAGAAAAACGCAAGTGAGTAGGTAATATTGCTATAAATAAAAAAAAAATATAATGCATACATTTGCGGGCTCTTGGTACCCTTGGACGAACCTGTGACTCAATCGGCCGGGGAATATGTATTTCGCTGAAAACCATGAACGGTTTATCTTATCATATACTTTTCGCACACCGAGGGACCGACAGGTGTTTAAGAAACAATATTTTTCGGTATCAGGGTTAACCAAAACGTTACGTTCCGTCAAAATCGCTGCATCAATTTTTTTTAGCATTTCGCTACTTTCGCCTGGAGATGTTTTCTTATTTATATCTACACCTTCAGTGGTTATGAAAAACAGAACAAAACAGACTCTCCCGATTGGTCGATCTATGTAGGTTGGTTTGCGTGACGATACCCCTAATTCGGCCTCCTCGGAGGAATGATAGTTGGTGAATGATGTCTCATACTGACTGGCTTCTATCCGTTTTCCTCCCCGACGTCAGTCATAAAGGACAGGACAAACATGCACTCGTGTAGTGGTAATTCCAAAGGTAAAATTGGAACAAATGAGCCAGTGACTCTTATCTTTTATCAGAATTCCGTCACCTGGATCTGGGAAACATGAATATAAATTACTAGCTGACCCGGCGAACTCTGTTCCGCCTTAACAGCCGGTCCCATCTTTTTCTCGCGTCGCACTCACAGTGAGAAACTGTACTATCCTTGTTGCACTCGTGATAATAAAACAATTGCAGATTTGTGTTTTTCTCTCAAACAAAGAAGAATTTAAAATAAAACGCTCTGATATTAAATAGATAATTAAAAAATCTATTACGTAGCAGAGCGTTTTTTTAAATTGATTTTTGTTTAAGAGAGAAATACAAAGCTGTAATCATAGGTACCGGCTGTTAAAGGCAATAAATAAGCAGATTTTGGAATTTATTAAGTTAAATTGTTTATTAGAAAATACAAATAAAAAAATTAAGTAGATTAATCATTCATTATTATTCCTGTATTTTGGTGCATAGGTTGCACTCTTCAGTTAAGTACCTTCACGCGAAAACATGCGAAATCACGCGAAAACGTGCGAAAACGTGCGTTCTCACACAGGAACGCTGTCAAACGGGATAAATAGTATCCTATGTCCGTCTCCTGGCTCTAAGCTTCCTGCTCACCAATTTTCAGCCAAATCGGTACAGCCGTTCTTGAGTTATAAATAGTGTAACTAACACGACTTTCTTTTATATATATAGATTTTTTCCTGTTAGATGTCCAGCTTCGTTGAAAGTGGTGTGCGATTTCAGGATGAAAAAAGGATGCATTACTAAAATTTCATTAACCAATATCTATCCATTCTAGAACTATTCTTTACAAGAGTGATTATTTCTTGGATGCATTTTGATGAGAACAATGGTCATTTAGTTTATATACGAGACGGAATAAGGGACACGGATAATGGAGACATCATGAAAAAAGTCCACCATAAATTCCATATGATGTCATAATATATTTTGAACTCCGGTGACCAGCGATAAGAAAAACAAGGATAAAAACCACTCCATTTAACGTCGCGTTTTGGCCACGAATAATACGTTACCAGAAGTAGGATATAATAAGCGTTACGTCTAAAATGTTTTGTCTTGATTGTGAGCATATTTTCCCCAAATATAAGCCATTTTTTAAATTCAGAACACAAAACACGAATAACACATAATATCCCTAATTATGTGCAGCCTAGTATTCTATGCTTTAGCTGAAAGTTATTAATAGAGTACGGATTTTTATGTAATTACATATTTTTTGTCTTTCTACTTACCGCTCTCAAAATTTTGAATTTTTTTTATAAAAGTAAGTTCGTATTATGTATATGTGTTTATAATTAGAGTATTTTAATAATACATATTATATTCGATTTTACATATTTATTACATATTCTTACAGTTTTCATTACATATTTATGTACATATTTTGACGTTTCATACTACATATTTTTCCGGTCTCTAGTGATTAACTACCAGGAAAAAGTGGAATTAGGATCACGAGCGGATTTGCCTCTTCCACGAAGTGGCACGCCCATTGAGTACTTCCCAGCCAGACTACGAAGTGAAAGGGGGAGTTGGCTTGCAGGGAAGAGCACTGCCTAACAGTCGGGAAAAGGACTTGACATACGTACTCATGCAAACAATATTTTCTCGAAAATAAAAATCATGTAAGCTGGCACAGGAACTCAGTATTGGATCAGAATCTGGAGAATATGACAATGAATTGTATGCAATCTCTAACTCCGTGCTTTGTAAAATTAACCAAGAAATGTTAGAATCGCTATTTAGAAATGTAAGATATAAATGTAATACGTATAAATACATTCGTTATAATAATAATATATATTGTTTTCCTAGTTTGAAATGATCAGTCACTGTAAAGAGTCTCATCATTTAGTTATTGTATAAATTTAGTATTAGCATTGTATTCTTGAGTCGGAGCATGTACTACATTAAACATTTATTTGAGATCATGAAAGAAATATTCAGACTTTTGTATCATAGGAACTAAGTTTTGTGATTTGTGTTAAAAAAACTTATGAGAAACTGTGACCAAAATATTATCCTAAAAATTCAATAAGTGAAGGCGAAATATGTTTAGGTGACTGAAAAACAATATAATCTATTGTGTGAGGCAACATTTGAAACATGGAAAGGAGTTGATTACTGTTTCCGGGTGTGTCAACTTCTAATGCCATTAGTCCCATTAATGTAGTGTTTTATGGCGGGAGGTGACGGTGATCTACCCCACCGGATCGCGAGATCCGGCGCCAAACTAAGCGTGGGCATGCAGGGTTTCCCCCAAGCAGGATCTCCCACCCGCGGGGCACTCCCCCTACCGGGACAAGCTCCCCACATGTATGGTAGTGTAGTGCATGTAAGTTTAAGAGTGAGAGAGTAAGGGGTGAGGATAGGTCAAAGACGAAGAAGGAAATATCACACGCGGTCCGTGGCTCATTTCTTAGGGTATTGCTCCGGCATGCGCCTGGTATTAGTAAAAATAAAAATAATAAGATATGAATAAAAACTTACGTTGAGGAAGAATAATAATGTGAAAAAGACAATCGGAATGGCATGTGAAGAGGTTGTTGATGTGGATCAGGAAGGTGAAACAGAAAACGTTACAGAACGCACGCTTGTCAGTAAGCGGAAAGACGAGACAAAATGAGCAGTTAATAGTTATGTATCATTAGATAGAAGTGGTAAAAGTGACATTTTATTTTGCGAATAAGAAAGGTTGCGACTCGAGGCCAGCATATCGAATGGCGGAATTCTACGATCAAAATAAAATCACGACATTCGCCATTTTCATTTTCTTTTAATTCATTTAATTTTTATAACACTTTTATCCAGGCGACAGTCGGTTACCCTTTACGTCCGGACATTTAGTAAGACTTGGTCGAAAAAGTGCAAATCAAGAGGATGTGGCATAATGGGAAATGAGCATATACTGCTGTCTCATTAGAACAACTTCCAATATAAACTCAGAATAAAAACGTTTGCAAAATCTCTTAACACTTTAAAAGATGCTGGTCTTGTGTAACTTACCATGTTAATCACACCACATACATTATATGACATACATTAATTACCATGTTAATTAATGTATGTCATATTTTACGACAGGCTGGGAAAAAATCTCTCCTCTTTCACAACGGAATTATTGTTTACAAAACTGTTTCTTTGAATCCAGCCATATTATATTGTCTTTGTTCACATATAAACAATGCATTAAGAATTTATTCTCTATGTTCACATATTACAACAGATTCACCGATAAATTAGTTCAATTCTACACATCTCTTGATCAAATGAAGTACTGGACTCTCCTTGTATGCTGGCCCAAACCATGATGTAAACATCAGCAGAATTATCTTGGACGCGGTTTCCTCCAAAATGCAAAAGGTTTACAATACCAAAGCCTTTCTGAGGAGCACACATTACCAAATTCGAGAGATGTCAAAAAAATATGAACATAAAACTGCATCTGATCAGCCTTCCAGGCACAATAACAGATTCAGGCATTAGAAAAACAGAACATTTATTGTAGATGTCATGTATAGTGATTAAAATGAAAATGGTGCTTGCGTGTCATAAGAATGTATCTTATCTAAAGCGGTAGACAAACAGGATAACTGAATCGGCTCTCCCAACGTAGGAAGGGCATGCAAAGACGAAGAGTTACTTTCAAGAAATGAATGAATTATGACTACGTTCAAGGAGAATTACTCCGTAATCAATGGCGAATAAAGCCTTGGGACATTGTTACGAGAGGTTACATGAAATACGTTTTTTGTTGTCTATACAATACCTAATTTATTATTATTATTATTATTATTATTATTATTATTATTATTATTATTATTATTATTATTATTATTATAATTATTATAATAGTTGTTCCGGATCATAGAATTTGGCCACGTACAAACCAACCTGTACAATGATTAAAACACTACAATAATGATACAGTGATTTGTACTGTGCCCAAATCCCATGATCCGGAACGACCTTAGTTTACAGATATCGTGAATCTACAATGGTATGATAATAATAATAATAATAATAATAATAATAATAATAATAATAATAATAATAATAATAATAATAATAATAATAATAACTAGTGAGAACCCGTCAAAATTTGACAGTGAGATCCGAGATAAATGTAAAATACTGTGCCCAGACTAATGTTCACAATATGTTGCATTGTTTGGATCTTCAGGTTATAACGAAGATTTTTGTGATGTGTAGTTCCGAAAATTTTGAACACGTATGGTCCATGACCAGGTGGCAATGCAAAGTGGCCCACATATTCCAATAATACACTAAATGACACAAAAGAAAGAGCACTATTATACTGACGTATATTATTTCTTAAGTTTTTTGATGTATAATCTATAAACAAATTTGATTACTTCTGGCATATTGCTCGAAGGTAAACTTATTTTCCCATTTAAGCAACACAAAGTAAACACGTTTGCAGAATTTCTCTCGCATGGGAAGTACAAAGCAGAACAAAACTGACATTTTCTGCGCTGGCTTTCTCATTCTCTGCGTCCAGTTAATGTACGTTTGCGTCTTTTGGGGCGCGTGGGCAACGATTCGGAATTCGACATAACCTGTGAACAACTTCACTACAACCGAGCAAAACCCACTGTCCGAATGTTCTCTATAAAATACATTACAAAAGCAAATACATGCAAACTGTCAACGCCACAATGCAATTATTACACTGAAACAAAACCGTGACGAATTGTAAACAAATCTCAACAATCAAAACAAAACATCAAGCAGCGCCACCATGAAGCAGCGTGGACATCTATCGACTCATGTATATCGATTTTCAAACAGCCACCCTTTGGAAGAAAACAATTGTCTATTGATAAGCGTACTATTAAAGAAAGATTTAATTAATTAATTTACACCGTAAATGTTGGGGAATCAACACAAACAATATCTGATAACACATCTAGGAATCACATTCTTTCATTTAAAGGACAAAATACTACAATCGGTTCAGTAGAAGCTCTAAACGAAGCCATGGCAGAATACCTTATTTTTTTAAATATATAGATAATAATAATAATAAATAATAATAATAATAATAATAATAATAATAATTATTATTATTATTATTATTATTATTATTATTATTATTATTATTATTAACCACACTACTAGGCATAAGGAATAATGATATGGCCAACGTCTCCAAGCATCTTACAAATATCGTATTAGGATTACGTGTGAAGTGATGAAGTGAGCGGTTTGCGGGCGTGGGAAGCGCGCGTCGCGGGGTCGGGCAGCCGCTGCGGCGGCGCGGGGCGTAGGGGTGCGGGGCGCGCGCGTGTTTTTGTTCCGCTGACACCGAGGCGCGCTAAAAATGTCCGGCGCAGGAAGCGGCGCGGCGGACGCGTATTTATAGTGCGCCGCGCCGCCGCCAGGGGGTGAGGGTGGGGCGGGAGCGGGCGGTGACGGCGGAGGCGGATTCGCGAGGCACCCTCGGGCAGCGGGCCCTCGACTCAGACGCACGGAAGAACCCCTTGAGGTGGTGTGTCCCTGCCAGTCTCTAGTCAAACACTCGACTATTTATTACATCTACAGATTAACAATAGTTGCTCCTAAACGTCAACGGAGCATTCTAGTTATTTACAATATACGTGTCGTAAAGCATGTGATTACAATACGAGATTGGAAAATTGCCAAACAAAGCCGTTAGGCCGAGTTTGGCAACCAATTGAGTATTGTAATCAGATATTACTACACGAATATCGTACAATATTTTATCCACTTTGTGACATTTTGTTAGATTTAATGTGAAATTTCGTCTTACTCTTCATTTACTATTCACTTTTTTTTCTCCTATAAGTCGAGACACTGTTCTCAACAAGGAGAACAATTGAAACACACTTGGTGTATACGTTTCGACATAAGTGAATATAGTTTTGATTCGGAAATAGAAATAACAGCAAATACTGCTATAGTAACATTGTTGCCCAACAAATCAAGAAATAAAGAGGAGCGTGAGTATTTAATATTTTTAAGATTTGCGCGAAAAAGTTCATTCATCGGAAAAGGTTTTGATTGCTTACTTTTCTGGCAACTGAGAGAAGGCGAGTAGTCTTTGGACCTACTACTCTATGTTAAAGAGTACAATATCACTTAATAACAATATTGATATCAGTAAGTTTACTCAGTTATTAGCATTTGTAAAGAGGAAAATTGAAGGATACAAGACAGAAAAGTCCAATATAAGTTTCAAAGGAAGAGGCAAAGAAGGCCATTACTTTACCACCCTAGTGTCGTAATGAACTACGTTACCACACTAGGACGGTAAAGCACTTCATTACAAAACTACAATGGCATAATGTTTTTTACTTTACATAATCAAAGTGGATAAAAATAATTATTTGTAAATAGTTAAAAGAGAAGTATTGAATAGTTGCAGTAGAAAAACAAATTTTACTAATTAATTTAATTTCTCACATATTTTTTCATGTTCATAAGTTCGCAATACCTAATATAGGTTAGGTTGTCTTCGGCGCCCGTACTTTTTTGTTGAATATTAGTCCACATTGTTTACAATGAAAATGAATTATCGCCAAATAGTATGTGGTACAAAGTTTTAAGTTAGGGTGGTTCACCCAAGAGAAACAGTGGTGACAATAGCATGATTTGTACAGCAATTCGTAGACCTAGAGTCAATGTTTCGGTTTGGGATGAATTTTGCAGGTGTTGTTTTTATCCATTATTCCTCAGAATGCTCGGTGAGGTACGTTACATTTGATACCATCAAAAAAAAATTACTACTTATTGAATAAAAGAAAAAAGTATTTTCACCGTATAACTTCTTCAATAACTTCAAAAAGCCTAAGCCCGCAAATGCTTTTCCATTAGAGCTTGTACTAATTTAAATTTATTTAATTAAAAAAATATTCCGGTAAGGATAATTTTTTTACCATCTTCATGAATAGAGATTTTGCTTTCATTTAAAGTATTTTGGGGGGTACTTCACCGAGGTCGATCAAATGAACATACTACCTTAAAGCCGCTTCACAATACCCCGCAAACGAGAACCGCAACCCGAAGGCAAGGACGGGAACGCGAGGTGCTTCGCATTAAACGCCAACAGGATGAAGAATAGAGATTTGTTTCTATAGCCAAAAAAAAAAAGGAATTTCAAGAAACAGTTGCCGAAACCAAAGTACTCCTAGCTACGCTATTCAGTTCAGTCTTTGCTTTTCCATCTGTTTGTTGTGTTTGCGTGTAATGAATACGAGTAATGAATACTTTAACGAAAAAATATTAATTGAAAAAAAAATTATAAGAATGAAAAAATACAAAAACTACCACAAACTTATGGAAAATACAATTAACTAAATTTCGATCAATAAATTAACAACTCCAATGTCCTTTAACAAAACATACAAATTATTTTTGTGGGAAATGAAAATTTCGAAAATTATTAATATGAATAGAAAAACAATATTACTCTAATTACTAAAAAGACCTAAAACAACTCCACAATTACTAACACAACCCGCCTGAAACCCTAACCTAGCAAACTACATTATAATCCCAATATCGCACCACACTCTTAATTCTGCTCCAGGCCAGTGTCGCGCACAAGGAATACGCTTGTTAAACTGGTATATGAATATGAAAGCTGTTCCATTAGTTTCGAGATGCGATAAACCTGGAGGGGTTTAAGTGCTTATTCTGAATCTGTTTGGGCTTCTTTAAGTTAAATCTTCCGACAGTGATTTGCACTAGACGACCATAGTTTAGTGATTCAGTTACCTCTGCGCGAAGACTGGCGGATTCGAATTCCAGTGCGAGGCTACAGTTGCGCGGTGCTTGACATGGAGGGATGATAGTGCCAGAAAAAACGGGGAATACCTCCCACTGCGATTTCCCTTTTCGTCTGACGCATTCAGTCAGTGTATGGAGGTATGGATACTACCTTCTTTGTCGAAGATACAATGAATTCAGAAGTTCGCACACATTTAAGGATATTGTGCACGTATTGGCTGGCTTTGCTCCTTTAATAACCCTTCTTGTGTTAATTTATTAACATTGATCCATTTTACCGTTACAACTGACAATAATTGTATTAAGGAAAAAAATATCCATCTTCAATATTGAAGTTATAGAAAGACGGCGAAAAAACGAAGTTTTGCAAGTTTTCGAAAAATTAGGGATTTCAACTGAAGTGAGATCTGCACCTCTCTCTTAAACGTCCTTTACGCTATTTGAGGAGAAAGTTTACTTAACAAATTTGAACAATTTTTGAGAAATTTTCGAGAATGTTAAGACTTTATATACATTACGTACCCCCAAAAATCAAAATAACCTTTTGAAACCTTGAGTTCATTAAATCGATCCGCGAGTATAGATTTTGGAGATAATCGGCTAAACCGTTTTGGCGCTAACGTTGACCACAGACGAACACTAGAGAACGCAGATGCACTAAAAGCCAGCCGGGCGGCCATATAAACAGACGTTTTGCCATCAATCGATTTTTCGTCATCAATGATCCACAAAACATGTATTCTGGCTACCCTACGTGTTAGAGAAAGTAATGTAATGTACATAGAAACAAGATTATCCACTTTTTCGTTACCAGGACCCGTCAATAAGAGTTTTTCAGTCAAAAATTTTCTATTTTACCGGCACGCAATTACAACACATTCTCTTCTTTCTAAGTAAGGGCGAGAAAGTAAAAGATAGAAAGAAGAGAATGTGTTGTAATTGCGTGCCGGTAAAATAGAAAATTTTTGACTGAAAAACTCTTATTGAAGTAAGGGCGAGAAAGTAAAAGATAATTTACATTCATATAAATACGATTAGTACCCCTCTACAGGTAAGCTTGAGCTTCGTCACTATATTTATTGCATCGTACATTAGACAGGTATGAATCTATCTCACAGAAAATAATTTAAATGTTGCAATATATTTAAGTTTCTGTGGTATCAAGAAATTAGAAATTATAACTGTCTATCTTATTACATATTTCTTGACTCAAATTTGGGGAATGTATGTATTCTAGTATGACAACTATTACTCAAAACGTATGAACTAACATGGATGCAAATGCATGATCTCGAATAAGTAGGTATCACTTTACGAAAACAAACTAAATGCAAGTTAATGGCAGCATTTCCATTTTATTGAATAAGGGCTAGCAATGATAAGGGCAACTCTGATTGTTCAAAAACTTCACCTGGCAATATAAAATTTCAAATTATTTCTTAGAACTGGTAACACTAGAGTGCATTGAATTTTGATTCAGAGGTATCAAACGAAGCAGACATTGTAGTTGCAGCTATAAGTGTGGCACCTTCTACTTTTTTCACCTCAATCACTTGTGACCGCTCTTCCTTTTCACTATTCTCTAAAAAGCCTACAGCGGGTCACTCAAGTAACCTTGTAGTATTACTTGACCTGCGACTTGTTATGACAATATCATACCAAAAATTAGGAATGGTTTTAAATGTCCTAACTGCCCTACAGGAGTGGGTTCGTCTTTTAACCTGCTTTTTGTAATAAAAGGTAATAAATGTAAATAATAACATAGGCAAGTTAATCTTTTAACTATGAACAGAGTTCTAGATATATTCTGTTAAATATTTGAATACAATTCTAATTTTGCATTTACACATTGCATTGAAAAATTCTATCACTTGCTCTACCTTCAGCAATTACGTGATTACCTAACAACTGCAGTTGCGTTTTAACACTTGCATAAACACTTTACATAAAATTATAATACCCTTCACTTCACAAAAAAAAACAATAAAATAACTGTACACAAGACTATAATACATGGAAACGCAAAATACTGAAAAAGAATCACGTACCAAAATACCCTTTACATACACTTTCAAAGAAATTGTCACTTGAATAGTCAATGAAATGTATACAAGACGTTGTTTCACTTTCACGTATATTATTGCTTTATACAATTTAGCCAGCAAAGAAAAAGTCGTTATGCAATGAACGTACAATTAATAACAACTTTTACTAATTATTGGTTTTCAACAATTTGAAAACGGTTAAACAATAAATTGAAAACACACACTAAAAGAACAAATATTATCGATAATAGAAAAATGAAATAAATAGGTTTTTACAATTCTTTACAGGAATTAGCTATCTGGCTTCCTTTTACGACTGCAATATTGTAAAAGATTACGTTTAAATGATTTTAATATAATTACACGACTATCTACGTCTGTGAGGTGAATTCTATCTCTGTAGAATAATTCTCGCTTCTTTAAACAGTTCTTTTTTTTTTTAATTTCTAGTTAAGTTTTCTAACTCACAACACGTCTCGAAGAAATATTTCCACAGCCTGGAGCGGCGACAGCGACCCAGATCCTTTGAAGGTCGTGGCAACTCATTGCTTCGGTGAACACGTGCTCTGGTGAATCGCTACCACAGTCCTTCGAATTTTATACAATGCGACTGCAATATCTCCGCGTAATAAATTTCTTACGTGGTAAGCCAAGACGAGAGACAAAAAAAGCTGGAAATAGAAATAAACATTTCCTATAGCACATGCTTTCCACTTCAGTATACGTTCTTGAACGTGAAATATATTATTTCCTCGTTGATAAGAAAATAGCATATTTCTACGTAATGCGTTCCCTTGATTTTATCAAAATATTAATTATTTAAAATTCTCAATTCTCTCATACGTGGTATCGTTATTTTAACATGATGAGACGAATTACCTTTTTCAAGCTTCTTATCCTCGAAATACGGGGAATTCTCTCCGTCCAACACAAACAGTTTCGGTGCGTCCAGATCGGCGGTCGGCAGCAAAAGAGAGAGCTTTGCGCTAGTGCTGATATTTGATTGGTAAGGGTGATTTTTGATTGGTTCTCGTTCTATTCTACGCGAGTGCGTTCAGAAACTCTAATAAATTCTCGCAAGGGATACCCTTTACTGCTGGCGCGATCTCTTGCAATTCGGTAACACTATAATTGCAACTTGTCGTGTCTTGACGTTCTCGGGTGCTTCTCAAAAATCAATGTAACCGACATATGGGCGGTTACACACTTTGTTTTGGGGGTTTCTTCAGAAAGTCCGAGTTGTTTCTTGAACTTTGTAAGCGTCAAGGAATGCTTGTAAGCGTCAAGGAATCTTGACTTTTCTCCCGATCCTTGTACCTTGATGTGCTGCTCGCTGGATCGTCCGCGCGAGATGATTCATTCTTATGCTGGGGATACTTTCGTTGCTTTACTAGATTGTGCTATGGTGTTTTGACCATCAACCGAGGAGTTTTATTCCATATTGATCATTACACATAACTACTCCGATGTTCTTATAAACATGGACCTTGCCTCTCTTGGAAGACTAGACCCGTTTGATTTCAATTTCAGTAGTATCATAATCATGATTATCAATGTTTAGACAGAAAGAGTTTCAGATTTGAAAACATAGATAAAACTGTGTAAGTTATGCACGAAATTACAAAATCTGAACTTGAAACAGCTTTAGTAGACATGTCAAACACCATTGGGACTGAGGACGGAACTTGGAGCAGGGGCGATAGCTAAGAGGCAGTAGCGGCTAAAGCGCGATGAGACGGGAGCCGTGAAATTATTGAAGTAGGGTACGGTATGTTTTGTGAAAAATTGTCACAGAAACCTGTTAAGTCAATTCACAAATAAATGAGTGAAGTGGATTCTATGTAGAAGAGCTGGAATTATTGTAACAAAGAAAATTATTTGTTCACGAATAAAACTAATATCTAGAGAAATTTAAAAAACGGTATTGTTGCAGAAAGGGATGTGGATGGAGCTGCAGAAGAGGCGCGAGGGGTCCACGGGGGAGGGAGAGCGAGGAGTGAAGCGGGCCGGGGAGGAGGTGGAGGTGGGGCGGGGGTGGGAGCGGGTCGGCGGGCGGCCAAACGCTCTCATTAGGGCGGGGGCGGGACGTCTGCTGCCGTCGCCCTGTGATGAATGCGTGCGACGCTCGGCCGCCACCCCCGGTGCTCCTCCGCCCCCCACCGCCACCCCCGCCCCGCTCCATCGGCAGCCAGGCACCCGGGCGGCGCTCTGCAGCCAAGTCGACAAACGCAAGATGCTCTGAAGGCACTGCGTGGCTATAGGAATAATGCAATGGAAGGGCTTGGGCAATAACAATTGAGTAATAGCGATTCTGGGAACGTCAACTGCTAAGGTTATTAGTCTCGTATGTGTGTGCATGTTCTTTTGCCTCGGGAGGTGGCTGTGGTCCTTCCACGCTGGATGGCGAGATCCGACGACCTACCGTCGGTTCAACGGGCTTTTCCCCAACCAGGTATCTTCCACCAGCAGGAGACCACCACAGTCAAGCTCTAAGCTCTCGACCGGTCTCCCGGCATGTGTGGTAGTATAGAGTATGTAAAGTGTAAGTGTGAGTAAGGGATACGCATAAGACCAAGAAGGGAAGGAAAGATTGCCCGCGGTCCGTGACCCGTTTCTTAGGGTACTGCTCCGGCATTCACCTGGTGCTGATCGGCGAAACCACGGAAAACCACCGATCAGAGCAGCCAACCGCTGGAATTCTCCTCCTGACAGCGACTGACCTCGACCTATCTATCTAGCAAGTATCAAAAATCCTGGAACTGTGGGGACTTGAACCTAAGACCTCCCTGTCAGAGGCATCGCAGTGACATCAAGTCCTGACACAAGACCTGAGCCACTTCTCCCGATTAAAAAACAATGGAAGGGCTTGGGGCAGTTACGACCACACATCAACCCACATCAGATCCCGTAAGTTTCTTAAGTTTCCTGCTAATCGTAAATGGCATAATTTTCTTTGGGTGAAATATGACTAACCTTGTCACTCTTTACGACTTGTTCACATTTATGAAAAACTTGGGGAGAAACGGGATGAAACACACTTCGATCAAAATCGAGGTCATAGCAGGAGGTTTAGCGGGAGGCTGGTTGTAGCTGGTGTGGAATCGAGGAATAGCGGGAGGCTTGTTGTAGCTGGTGTGGCTTCGAGCCGCAAGCCCTTCAATTCATAATTCAAGACACTATTGGTATAAATTATATTAAGGCTAGAAGGTAATACAATCAGCGAAACTTTGCTGAAGCAAATTCGAAAATGAAATAAACGAGCGGACCAATTCATGGGCTCCAATTACGATGAAAACGAAATCCATGTTTAGAACTGTATTGAAATATTGAGTGCACTTTTACAAGAAACCAGTGAGTTAGAAGATGACAAAAAAACAGAAGAATAAGTTTAATTAAGTTTTATATAAGTAAGTAAATTTTAAGTTTAAGTAAATATAAGTTTTATTATAATAAAAGACGCTGAGATGTAATAAAATACAGAAGACAGATAAGAGAACAAGAACTCTCGGAAATTTGGTATTGGACTTTTAATACTTGTGCGGCTCGTGCTTTTTTTAAAAGGACGAAAGAAGGCAATTGCATACACATTAAGTGAAATGTAGTACAATAAAATAGATAGCATGCGTCGACGTGGGATGAAAGAAAGAAAAAGAGAGAAAGAGAAAAAGAGAGAAAAAGAGGGAAAGAGAGAGAAAGAGAGAGAAAGAGAGAGAAAGAGAGAGAGAAAGAGAGAGAAAGAGAGAGAGAGAAAGAGAGAGAGAGAAAGAGAGAGAGAGAGAAAGACAGAGAGAGAAAGAGAGAGAGAAAGAGAGAGAAAAAGAGAGAGAAAAAGAGAGAGAGAGAGATCCCCATCGATTCAGTTCGCTCCTTCTTCCGGGCTTCTGCCAGCCCATGGTTTAAGATTAGTCCGAGCGTCAGCCTCTGGCCAGTGCGACACATGGCTTACGCGAGGGCGCAGAGCACCGACCCTATGATGCGTTTGTTTATTGAAAAGAATGTCTCCAGAACGCAGTTCAAGGGAGGAGCTCCTCCTGCTGGACCTAAAGGCAGAAAACTTTTGTTTTCTGGCTGCAGAAGAACTGTAGGATATTGGTGTAAGGAGAGTGCAGGAGAGCTCTGAGACGAGAGAAGGAAACTTTGACAGTTCCACCTCTGAGAGATTTGGTTTTTTTTCGCTTCGCTGAACAGCATGCGCCGTTTGAAATTCGATGAAAGTCAATTTCCTCAAAGCTGTGGACTAAAAACAATATACATTTTGTCTCAGATAGTAAGACTGATTTGATTAGGTAATTACAGGAATTGAGTAGGTAATTACTCATTAGCAGAAACTCGCTTAACACGAATATCCCCATAACAGGAACAAAACGTTGGTCCTGGCAAGGAATTACGGTAATACGGACATTTATAATATTGGATAACACGAACTCCGATTATTTCGGTCTCTTGGAATTCGTGTTAATTTGAGTTTACTGTTTATTCAAAAGCAGAAAGTACGTGAGCACATCCCTTCCTTCCTTCTCTATAGAGAACTATCTATACATGGTGTCCGGGGAGGAAATTCGAAAATAAGCTCTTAAAAAAATTTTAAGCATATTTTGTCTAACAAACTATATGGATATTCTGAATGGCTGAGCAGCAATAAGCGATCAAAAAGTTGAATTGACAAAATGCTTTTTAGGCAAAAATTTGCATTACAGAAGCATAGGAACACTCCAGAAACATGTCAATTGTTTATTACTTACAAAAGAAATGAATATATTTGTTCAGAAGGAAAAATTAACCGAGAAAGAAAAAAACATTCGAATTGTGTAATAAGAATATTTCTGTCGAAAATTCTTATTTTTTTCGAGCAGAATTATATTACTTACTCTCTACTCCGAAAAATTGACTGAGAACACCATAACTTAAACACCATGGTTTATATAAAATTAATCTTTTCCCTCCTTCGCATGGATTGAATAAGAAGAAATCCCAGGCAACGCCGAGTATTTTGTTAGTTTGCTATATGTCTTGCGTCAGAACGTGAAAAGGAAGCGTTCTGTGTCGTCGGAAAATGGCGGTAGAGCATCGAGCCAACGTCGAATTCTGTTTCAGATTTCAGGCAAAGACATGACAGAAACTGCTGAAAGGTACCCAAATTTTCTAAGAAACTGTGACAGGTGACGAGACATGGTGCTTCCAATATGAACCTCTAACAAAGCGACGAAGTATGGAATGGCTGAGCCCGAAAAAGGAAAAAAAAAACTGACGAAAGTTCGCATTCAGAAGAGTGTGAAGTCATTGCTGACGATGTTTTTCGATTCCAAGGGAACCATTCATAGAGTGTTTGGGCCGAAAAGTGAAACAGTAAACTTAGAATATTATTTTAATGTTTTAAACCGATTTTGGTCACGATTATCCAGTGCGGATTGAATATTGAGAACAAGGCTCTTGGTCGTTTCTTCATGTCAATGCCCCGGTCCACAATTCTAAGAAAGTCCGTGATTTTTTTGGCTAAGAAATACATCGTTGTGCTTGAACATCTTGCTTATTCGCCAGATCTTGCACCCAGCGACTATTAGCTGCTTCCAAAATTGAAGATGGCGATGAAAGGAAGGCATCAAAATACCATTCAGGACTTTCACGAAAGTTTGACCGCACTCCTACACGCAATTCCAAAGAATGACTACAGTAAATGCTTCGAACAATTTTTAAATCGTTAGCAGTGCGTTGAGTCAAATAAGGAGTATTTTTAATAAAAATACAAAAATCGAAACGTCATTGACGTTTTTCTATTTTTTATTGAACCAGTCGCACCAGAACTCGGACAGACTGTGTAAACTATAGAGCTTGAACTATTTTTCGAAGGCATTTGTTTTGTACAGTTTATCGATTGTTGATGATGCTGCATTACCCCAAATTAGCCATGCATAAGTAAGAGATGGTAGGATTGCAGAATTGAATTCTGTCTTGGGCAATGGAAACATTCCATCATATGTCGAATTAACCTACAATTCTGAAACAATGGAAACATTTGATATAATTTGTTGCTATGCAGCAGCGCGTGGCACGCATTAATTATAGTATTTCGTTGCAGTATTTCGTTGTTACGTAGCCGTGGTATTGATCATTGCACCGCTTTGATGTCTGAAGGTGTGTGGTGAGTTTCATTTTGTACTTAAAATACTAAAATCACAAACATCTGAGCTTTTAGCGACATTGTTTCTTCTGTAAGATAATCCAAAAGAGAAATGTCAACTGTGAAGATGATTTCCCTTCAAGTGAAATCAATGAAGAATATACAAAAGATAGTGAAAACTATGAAAGTAGTGTCGGCTGCCAAGTATTCAAAAGCAAAAAAAGATCTTCTTGTTGCCCGACCTTACGGAACCGGCACTAAAATGTTTTACGACAAAATTGACCTAAAAGATCCGCAAGAACAGACTCTATTGATTGCTATGACGTCTGACAGAGGATTATGTGGCGCTACTCACAAAAATGTTTCCAATAAAGTCAAGGAGGAATTTGCGAAACGTCCAGAAAATACCAAGATTGTTTGCGTGGGAGAAAAATCTCGGGGTTTACTGCAGGGGCAGTACGGAAGAAGTTTTCTAGGCGTTGCTGACCAAATTGGTCGCAAACCTCCGACATTTATGGATGCATCAAGAATAGCAAACGTACTATTCTCAACTCCTTATAAATATACTTCGGGCAAAATAATATTCAACCAGTCGAAATCTGCAGTTTCTTATTTCACTAGTGTTGTGTCTGTGTTCACTTTGCGCACTCTAAACGCGGCTCCTGGATTGCGTGTGTATGATTCTATAGACGACGAGCTTCTGCAAAATTACTTGGAATTTTCAGTAACGTCCCTTCTGTATTATGCCTTGAAAGAGGCAGCCGCCAGCGAGCAGGCGTCTCGAGTGAATGCAATGGACCAAGCCAGCAAAACAGCAGGGGACATGATCGGCTCGCTGACGATAGCTCTCAACAAAAGACGACAGGCAGCCATCACGACGGAGTTGAACGAGATCATCTCCGGAGCAACGGCCGCCAAGAAAGACTCAGGTGTTTGAACTACGTAAGTTTTCTTCTGATAGCATTTCTTTGCAAAGCATAACCTGTTCTTCTCACTTTCATACGACGAAAATAGAACCATTATTATTTTCTAGTCGGATCTATTAAATCGACTATAATATGTATCTGTAAATCTCTATCTATCAACGCATGAACATCAAGTTCAATTAATAAAAATGTTTTCATTTGGATTTTAAGGTCCATTCCTGAATACACACGCTTTTTATATTATTTATTAAAATAAATGATGAATAATACGTTACAATAAAATGCAATGTTTTTGCTACAATAAAGGTCAATAAAATTAAATTTTAATAAAAATGAATGCATCATAATAAGACAATAACTTTCAAATGTGAACAATAGTCAACATCTTTCAATTTTCACTTATCCAAATCAAGTCTTTTGAGATCAACATTTACTACATATCACTTTGTTGGAAATAAGTAATACTTGTTTCTACAGCAAAAAAAACTATATGACGACTATATAAAGACGAAATTACAAATTACGTCTTCCTGAAAAAACATTATAATAACATTGGACATATGAATGTCCAAACATGGCTTGTTTCAGTTTCTCCACTGCTACGAAACTATTTTAAAATAATGTAACTATTACACAAAATGCATTTTGCTAATATTACATAAATTGACATATAAAACGCATAATCACATTAGAATTTTTCAAAACCGTTTGTTTGCATTTACAAAATCCTAGGTCATAAACAGATAACATGATATTTGTCATGGAAGGAAACAAAAACGAAACCCGTCTAACAAAAATAGCATTGTAAGAAACAGGACTTTCATACTTATTATTAAGATGCGTATATAAACCATAAGACAAAATATTATATTTAAATCAAAATATTATTTTTATTGTAGTTTAAATAGTTTTATTAAAATAGGCTTTTATAAACTAGTAGATACTTCTTCCACGAATAATGAATTAAATAGATAACTTCTTGATATACACTATGAATTTGTAAATCTTAGAAGAGAATTAATTAAATTAAATTAAATGCGCGTTATGCGAATTATTGTTGTATTGTAAATTAGTTTTATTATGTTATTACTCAACAACTATTTTTTAGTGAATGAAATATTTTAAAGATCTGAAATTGTGAGATAAATTGCATTGAAGACATCTCTGTCAATGATTTGGAAAAGGTCACATGCGAAAATAATTTGGAACTTCTGCAATTTCCCAGATTACAGGCATTAATTTCATTACATTGCATTAGATGAAAATCGAAACTACCCCATATTTCTAAAGACACTTTGGAGCAAATAATTCAAAGAAAAGAATTGCAGCCATAAAAACAAAAAAGAAAACATCGCATGGGCTTGATATAAAGTACTGCTAAAAATTAAAATATCTTTTTCGTTTGGTTAACTAAATATGCTCAATAATTTCATGGAAAATCGTTGATTATCTCTATGTTAATAGCATGCGTGCAATTAAAATTCAAACGTGCAATTAAAACGATACACCTACCAATCAGAATTCAGAAACGGAGCCAAATCGTGTAATTAAGAAAATATACATAACTAAGCTATTTGCAGTCGGCCATGAAACATGAACAAAAATCTTCAACACGTATTACGTACTAAAAAAAACTACATGTACACAACGAATGAATAAAACTAAATTGGAGAAGTAAACGTTAAGCTAGCTGACTTACGGAACAACATAAATTACTATAATGATATCCGGAACGCCACAACTAGATTTTACTTGAAAGTATTTACCAAGTTTAAGCTTGAGTGCTTCTAATCTGTCAGAGTTATGAGTGGCACATACATACTTCCATCCATCTATCTACGCAAACATTTGGATTTTCGGGTACGAAATTGCTCGTACCTCCTCGCCCTTTCTACCAATTTTAACCACCTTTGGAATATCGGTAACAGATCTTCATACTGATGATTGTGCGCAGTTACAGCTCGAAAGAACCTTAAACGCGGATTTTACGACCGAAAATTTGATATCGTTTTATTGAGGTGATCCCAATACTTTTCTTCCCTATATTATAGTACAATTTTCTTCACTAACACTGCAGTACTATAGCATTGAGAAGAAAAAATTCTGTTTAAAACTTCTCGTTAATTTTTGGGCGTGACATTGTCTTACAACTGAGCGCCTTTGTTCAATAACGAAGCGAAACTTTTAGGTCACCGGAAATTTCTCGTTGAGAAAGAACAGGTCTTTAAATGTAACTATACTATAGTATATGACTGCCTGTGCATCACTCAAAAAATATTTTTGTCGTGATCAGGCAACTTAACACAGCCTGGCAGTTTCATTATCGATATATCGCGGTATTTAAAAACAGTTGTTGAAGGCGGCTTTAGTCACTAATTTATAAGAGTCACTGATATTTAAATTAATATAAGGAAATGTATGGTGGCGTTTTTCAGAGTCAACCTTCGGTGTACTTTAATAGCGGGAATATCTAGTGAACTTACGTATTTACAAATTTTATATACACAAAAGCTTTCAATCGGAATTTACAAAAGTAACTTGAAAATTATTTGAATAATACTTATAACTTTTTAACTAATTTATAATTTTCTTTTACACGAAAAATGAGATGAAGAGAAAATTCGTCCCAAGAAGTCATATTTTTGCTTCGTCCACATCTCTGAATTTAACGTACATCTGTCCACGGATCTCGCACGTACGTCAAAACATCATGTATTCTCACTCAGATGGAAACGTCTAGCACGAAGTCCTGACTAATAACTCAAACCACATAAATTCTCAGAAATATAACGTTAACACACTTTCATAAATTGCTTGAAATTTAATAACAAACAGCTTTCAAATTTCAAATTCTGTTAACTGTCACGCACTCGGCTGCCTTGGAAGAACCTGAAAACAAACTTTGCAACTCACTTGACTTGTATAACTGTTTCGCGAGCCGTGTGGGGCAGGTGGCAAGTGGAGCGCTCTGCCAATTAACGGGCGTGTTTGGAACTAAAATACAAATATTTTCAGACCCCCGAGAGTTCCACGCGGATGAGATTATGCACACACTCATGCAATGACTCACTTGGAATGGACGCCCTAAATATTTTACAGTTCAAGAATTCAAATTCCTCCGTCATCAAAGTAAATCAGCGCTACGCTTTTCCTGCATTTACCTCAAACTACCACTGATATCTAATTTATTTTTCTTAAGAGCGCATTGGAATGGCATAAAAATGATTGATTGAAATCAGTATGTTCAAATATGATCAAGAAAAGGGGTTTCTAATTAACGATCTCTACTTGGGGAGAAACGACGATGACCGAGTTTTAATATATAAAACTGTTTAATTCCTTATTGTAAACTATATTTGGATTTCCTTGTTGTAAACAATATTTTTCTCTCATTCTTCTCAATTCGATACCTTAAGGTCAGACTGATGTAACTACACACACGAAATATTTAGAGACAGACAAATATTACACCTTTTACGTTCCTTTCACTCTAATAAGATACATAATTTTGTAGACACATCAAGCCCTGACTTCGGTACTAACATACCTAGCGATATTTATTTGCTCCTAAGATGCAGAAATAAGTTCTGATTCCGCTAAGGTTTCAAAACCAAAAATTGCAGAAATTGTAATTACGTCAGTCTGGCTCTCAGTAGCGAATTTTAGAAATCTAATTTGATAAGAGTGAATAGAGACAATGGACTTCGATAGTCGGCATTATAGATTACTGTTAAGTTGCACCACGAAGAAGTCAGACCTAATTCATTCAAGCTCTCCATAGACGAAGACTGCACCATCCCGACAATACACATTCAGCTGTTCCGGGATGGAAAGTGACAAAAGCGTGAGTTTTTTATTGGGAAAAATTCAATTCGCAGGAAGAGTTGTGCCCCTTAAAGAGTCTCCCCATTTATATGGTGTGCCACACATTTGGTGTGTCATTTCAAGTGGAAAAAAACAAAACACCATCGTCTTCTCAATTAGCATAAACACACCAATAATTAACATATACAAATTTTGGAACTTTTTTTCATACTTAGTTGTTTCTCCAGAAACTCCTTGTTTTTTCTTCTTCTACCTCTAATTCTAATTTTCTACTTCTAATTATTGTTGCTGAATTGTCTTATTGTAGCAATTGTGTAAATTCTGATTCGATGTCTTTGCATTATTGTAGCAACCATGAAAATTCCAAAATTGTGAGACTTCCAATTTTCTCATGTTTCTTTTATTTTAGAACATACTTTTAAATTAAATTTGTAGAGTTTATAGGGTGAAGCATCAATGGTTGACTGGCAAATAAAAATCTCTTTTGATTGTTATTAACATTTTATTTCATATTTAAATTTATATAATATTGTTCAGAAAAGTACATATATAACAAAAATAATGTAGTCTGGACTTGCTTAATAAAAACTCTAAAAGAAAGTTTTGACAGAAAAGTTTCAGTAACCGATTATACAAAAGACCTACAATCGTGTATAGAACTTTATAAGTAACATTCGTAATAGTCTCTGAATAGGTAACTTCCCAACATAAGAACGTATTGAAGGAATAGGAAACGATAACAGTCTCTCAATTTTTTTAACGTTACCTTAAACGCGTGATTTATAAAACGATATTGCTGACCAACAAAAATATCTCAAAGAAGAAAAAAATCATCTAAAAAAGGCATGCACATTGAAATTACTTAATGCCAGTAGTTGAGATAACTTATGATTAATGTTTTGTTTCGAGAACCATTATGTTTTTTGCACTGTTTGAAAGCATGTTCCAAAGTCTTTTTAAAGGTTTCTGGGAATGTGACTTAAGCAGCTGATCTTTCTGAAAGTTACGATTGCTAACGCTTGCTTGCAAAACAATTCAATTTTTCTGAAATACTGCAAAAATAGTTGTCTTCTTTTTTGTCTGTGAATCAGAAAACGCCAGACGGTGACTTTTCAAAATCCTATCTCAATATTTTGAATCTTCCATATTATTCTTCATATGCCAGCACTTCACTGGAGAAATTGTAAGGAATTCATCATTTGTAGACGCGCCTTAAGGTAATTCTGGTGAGGCAGGTGTCATCCAACCTGGAGTGTGGATCATTGAATTGTCTACAATCATTTCGTTGTGGAGTGATGTTACGTTAGCCTATCTGTGTATCGTGGTTAAAGTCAGATTTCGGCCCTAGGCTTACGTCACCCTTGGGATAAATTCTTCCTCCGAAGTATCTAACGAAAAATCCTTTCTTTCATTTTTTCTTTTCCCTCATTTTATTTTTAGGTGATTTCGCCTTCTCTTGTATTTTCTTTTTATCTCTTCTCGTTCTTTCTTATATTTATGTTCTAGGGTTTTTATCCTCCAAGATTCGCCTTTTCTGAGCTTTGCTTTCATTGTACGCCCTCCAGTCATGACATCACAAAACCAAATGTCAGTCCTTCTTGAGATTTTCTTATTTCTAGACAGAGTTTCTGCCTAAAAGAAATTGTTTTGAAGGGACTACGAATATTGACAAAAATATCAAGAGGAAGTAAAAAAATACAGACTCAACCCTACAACAGGGTATGTTGAAATAGTATCAAGCACTTATATTTACTGTCCTTTACTGCATGTTTCAGTAATTGACACTGCTTGCGTACTTGACACTCAATCAGCTACCTCCTTGAAAGTGAAACTCTGATGACTTCCAAAGAATTGTCTGAAGCATTCATATAATGAATACAGTAAAATGGTGATCTGAGATCTAGACAACCACTGGATGGATTCATACGATCAAGGTGTTTATCGGTGTAAAAACATTTGCTATTCCCGCGTTTGTAATCAGTTTTGCAATTTCGTAATTCTTAAAAAAGTTATTTACAAAAAAATAATTAAAACAATAACACAACGTCCTGCGCAAAATATGAGTTGGGGAACCTGTGGCATATCTATATTATAACCCCATGTCTCCGAGCGCATGGCCAAAAATAAAGAAATTGAGCAATGAAAGTTGTGAATGTAAAAAAAGTTTACTGAGTTACAGACTAACAACAAAGTGTAATAAGGCATTCACAAAAAAGTAACTGTAATAAGAACTCAACGTTCTTCGCAAAATTTGAGTTGGCGAACCTGTAACTGCTGAAAGCGAATTTTGAAACCGCGTACGCGTGCACGAATACACCAATACATTTATCTGGGTGCAGTGTGCAGTTCGGTGCGGTTCAACAGCGAATTTAGTTGCAGAGAAGTGGCAGCGAATTTGGCTAACAGAGAAGGTTAGTATATTGTATCCGATTACATCGCACGCAGAGATAAGTTCTGTGCAATTTACATATAAGCGTCTTATATTTGATATTTTGAATTGGTAGGTACACGTTTTTTTTACGACCACATGGCTTAATTCTGCATCCATCTTGGTGCAGCAGAATAGCATAGTTTCATGTGCGTGCAGCGCGGTTTACCAGTGAAATTTTAAAAATATTGAACTCCGTGCGAATTATTCGCACGGGCACTACTAGTCTATAAAAATTCAACAAAACTCTCAATGTTGAGGATAAGTTAGTTGTTGACACTCCTGACTAGAGGCGGATTTTAATGAATTGTCTTTTTTTTTCACTTTAGAACGATGCCTTTTAATATAGAAATTCATTATATGTTATGATAAAAGGAAACTACTCATTTTTATGATTTTTTTTTCATTTCTCTTCGATTTTAACTAAGTCAATTTTTACTTTTTTTCATTTTAAAGCATTTTTCGCAGATATCATCGATTTTAATATAATTTTAATGGTACTTGCTTCAAATAATATTTACGAGATACAAAAAATGTTCTTCACAGAATTCTAGAGTCGCCTATTCAATGTTTTTGCTCAGAAATTGTCAGCAGTTGTGAGTACGTAATCTAAGATTCCTTGACGCCTTCAGTCCCATTGTCGGCGAATTTCACGATAACTAAAGACAAAGATTTCCTGGTCCAGTCCACACCAAAAGTGTGCAAGATGAGTTCACTTGAAAGAATGGAAGAAGCCTCGATCACATCAGTAACATATCCATGAGTTTGAGTTGTTCATCTGACCTGGTTTTGATAAACTTTTTAACGTCATTTTTCTTTACTTTTAGAGCATTAAAAAAATTTTAAGAGCATTTTATTGATCATTTTGGTGATGTTTAGGTCATTAAAATACGCCCCCCGCTCATGACAATTACTGAAAAGACATATTTGTGGTTCGTTGGGGATTTTGTAAATCAGTTTTTGACAAGTACCTTGAAAAACTGAAAAACAAAAATAATCTACAATATATCAATGCAGCACTTTCTTTGGTAATGAAATACTAGATGGATTTGATTTTACTTCAATTATTACAAGACAATTTCCCGAATTTCTTAGCCGAAACATTAAGCACAGAGCACCAGATGTTGCTGAGCGCTCTCTTTATGATTCCCCTGACGTTATTCCCGCGAAAAGAATCAGGGTGACCACAAGCACCAGTTCAGAATTCCACGAAGTTCTGGACTCCACCTCCGCCAAAATAAAAAATAAATAAGAAAAAAAAAACAAATAATTTCTTATTTACATGTTTTACGCCGAAAGTGTCTTTTACGCCGAAAGTGTCTACTAATGATGCACTGGCATCTACCGGCATGATTATCCAAGCTGAAAAAACGTTTCTAATATTGTTTTGCAGAGAAACGCTTTATATCTGAATAGAAATTTCTTCTTTTCTATTCTGCAACGTTCAGAAAGGTGTGCATAGAATGAGTAGATATCTGGGGATAGTTGTAATAACTGTCGAAGAAAAAAAATCATCTTTTTATACAAATGAAAAACGCAAATTTGCGAACGGATAACTGTGCGGGGGTCAAGTTAACAGGCAGATTTGTTGACAGAATTGAGGTGCAAGTTACCACAGATCTATATCGCGCATGGCCCTACAATCGTACCCCGCCTGATTTTACGCCGTCAGAAACTTATCCCGCAGACGGCCATCAGAATTGCAGTGCAGTCGCTGTTCTTAAGCGACACTAAAGAATTCTCAAGTATACACCAGCTCTTCAAGACATGGAAATGCACATATAATTGCTTATATACAGGCTGAATACTTTCTTCTGAATATTGAAATGAATAGTTTCTTCAGGAATTTATGCTTTTAGGTCATAATGCTAATTAGGAATGGGTTTAGGTGAAAAGAATTAGGTCAGTAGGCTAATATGGAAAATATTTATTACTGTTATGAGAAACATGTTGATGTTTTCCCCCTCTAGAAATTACTTACCTTTATATAAAGATTTTAATATATCACAATGACGAGGTACAAGTAAATTTCGTGATTCTACATCAATTTGAGCAACTTTCAATAATTGAAATATCACAATTAGCCACACTTGGTAAATGTTTAACTCGTTTTAAAGTCAAGATGTTATTGTTTAATTTTGAAGCAAATTATTTCACTTTAATTCCCTAGGGTTGAAGTTGCTTTGAAAGTATTCAGTGACTCCACATGAGTTACTTTAACAACTTAAAACTTAGTTAACAGTAAGCGTATGAAAAAACCCTCTAAAGTTCATTTCCAACTAAAACGGCCGGACGACCTCTCGCTCCACCTCGAAATTCGAGGCATTCTGTAACCACCAGCACCCGAACATTCGAGGCATCCTGTAACCCCACTCGCCAACCACCGCTCGGCCACGAAGCTGAGCATCGCCGCGGCCGCGCCGCCGCCCCACGCGACGAGCAGCGGGGCGAGGTTGACGAGCGCCAGCGGCTGGTAGGCGGAGCCGGGCGCGGGCGCGCGCTGGCCCGCCGCCCTCGTGCCGTTGTTCTCGTGGGCGATGCGCGCCAGGTTGTCGGCGCACCACTTGTCCACCAGGCCGCCCTCCACCAGGCGCTGCAGCAGGCCGCTCCAGCGCTCGCGCAGCCGCCAGCGCGCGCGCACCGGGAACACGTAGAAGGCCGGCGACAGCACGCACTCGCGCACCTGGGCAGATGATTCCTCCGTCCACACACGTTCGGGATTAGCGACAGACTCATATGGGGCAGAAGGCCCCAGCCTCAGTTCAAATGAGGTCCGTACACGTCCGTCCGTACACGTTCCGTTGATTGATTGATTACTGATTCCGGGCGCGTCAACTGAGGTCATTAGTCCCGTAAGTGTAGTGCATATTTTTCATCGGGAGGTGGCGCTGGGTGGCGAGATCCGGTGCCGACCAACCATCGGCTAGTGGGGTTTTCCCTAACCAGGTATCTCCCATCAGCTGCGCACTGCCCCTGCCGGGACAAGTTCTAAGTCCCCGACCGGTCTCTCGTTTTTTGTGTGGTAGGTTAGTGCATGTGAGGGTAAGTGTGTGTGTGTGTGTAAGGGGTGAGAATAGGAGAAGGAAGAGGAAGGAAAGATCGCGCGCAGTCCGTGGCGCGTTTGTTAGGGTACTGCTCCGGCAATCGCCTGGTGCTGATCGGAGAAACCACGGAAAACTACCGATCAGAGCAGCTGGCTGATAGAATTCTCCTCCATACACGTTTGGATTAGCTGCAGATTCATGTGGGTCTGAAGGCCTCAGGCCCGCGATGCGGTTCAAATGCCGTTCATACACGTCCGGGATTACAGATTCACCAGAGGCACTAGACCCGCGCCCCCGGTTTCAATGCCATTCATACACATTCGTCTGGACACGTTCGGAATGACTCATTCACTTGAGGCACTAGACGCGCACCGCCAGGTCAAATGCCGTTCATACACGTATGTCCATACACGTTCGGGATTACAGATTCACCTGAGGTATTAGATCCACGCTTCGGCTTAAATGCCAATCATACACGTCCATCCATACACGTTCGGAATTGGCGGCAGATTCATTGTGGGCAGTAGTCCCGCGCCCTGGACAAATGCCGTTCTTACATATTCGTTCATACACGTTCGGGATTACAGTTTCACCCCGGCAAATTCCGTTCATTAGGCGTTCAAGAAGTTCATATACAATCAGGATGCGTCAGTGTTTTACTCGAGGTAGAAGGTCCGAGGCCCCTGTTCATTAGGCATTCAATGTGTCCATACAAATTCGGAATTCGCGTGTGTTTTATTCAAGTCAGTAAGCACGGTCCCCAGTTCAAATTCCGTAGTAGTAGGCTTTCAAAATCAGTAGGCTTTCAAAAGATACGCGAATGTATTGCTCAAGGTTTTAGGCCCGGATCTCGTGCAAAATTTCGTTCATGTGATGTTCAAGGGTATCATACATCATAGAGTTACGCGAGTGTTTTGCTCGAGACAGTAGGCTCAGGCCCGGGTCGATTTTCGTTCATTTGGCATTAAAGGGGTCAGTACTACTCGCGCAACTTTTCTTGAACGATGGATTGAAGAAATACGAGTGGAGTGGTGTTATTAGTTACAAAGACGTCCACTAGAGTATTTACAGTAATGCCAACCTCTGGAAAATCAAAGTCATACCTGCTACGCATGCGGCAGGTCATCACTCTGAGTAGGAAACAGTAGGGACACTAGGTACGAGTTTTAGGTGTCTCCCTTGAAGGATTTGAACCTGTCTCAGCTATTTCCTTAGATAATGGTAATAAAGCTGTACCGAAGTTCTCGACTATGAAAACAAGTAGCTTCTGTTTCGTGTAACGAAATTTTAATGTTTGAAATGTTGTCATCAGTGCTCGTTGCGAGCTTTTGCCTTCAACTGTTTATTGCTCAAGGGAGAAGGAAGCAGGTCACTGTTAAAGAAAAGTTGCACGAGTAGAACATAATTGGGGTACCCGAGTGTTTTTCTCTCGGCAGTAGGCCCGACTTCAGATTCAAATTTCATTTATACACGCCCGTCCAAACACGTTCGGCATTAGCCACAGATTTATCTAGAGCAGCAGGACCAATCGTTATTTAAATTTTCACTCATACACGTTGATTCTTTTACGGTATTAGCGACACATTCATCCAGGTCAGCAGGCCTGAGCCCGATTTCAATTTTCAATCCTTAAGGGGTCAATATGCGTTTCCAGAAATCGTGAGAATTTTACCAGGAGCAGCGCGCCCGGACAGAATTTCAGTTTCCATCTATTAAAGGGCCACTATACGTTCAATGTACATGGAGGTTTTATCAAGAATGCGTTAGCCAGGGACGCAGGTCTGGCGAGGGTTTTTCCTTTGGCACGAAACTCGATCCCACAATTACATACAGCTCATTTCGTATTGAGCTCATTTTTTATTGAGGTGAATTTGATTCAGCCACATTTAGACGTTGAGAATTAACAATCAATTTAATCATTATTGTATGTAATCGGATATTGTGCGAATGCTTCCTAGCAAACCTTGTGGAAGAGTGGCGCTCCGTCTGCTGAAGCGTTGGGGTAGCTGCGGAAGATGTCGAGCCCGGTCTCCGTGGAGAGGACGGCTGCGGGGGCGGAGCCGGAGGCGGCGTCGCTGATCACTTGTCGCCATTGCGACTGCCCAAGAGACCGCACCTAATTTATGTTAAAAAAAGGAGGTACGTTTCGTTCAACATTGAGACGGGTCGAAATATCTCTCGTAATATTTCTGTTAATAAATAATTAAAATATGTCCACGAATTTCGAATGCAAAATCCAAGAAGTTCGATAAAATATAATAAAAACGAGACGTTGAGGACTTAGAAGTTAAGAAGAAGGAAATAAAATTAATTTCGGAAGTGTATTTACAATAATAGAAATATATTTTAAATAAGTAAATATTTTTATAAGAGTCACTGTTGACTAGACAGATGAATTTGGATGTTGCAGTAGAGATTCAGATAGCCTAATAGCTTCGAAGTGGCCGGGAAACAATGAAAACAAGAGAAGCAAGAACCAGATGAGATACGAGAAGTAAATGTGAGGTAGAACCTGATGTGTCTCGATAGGTTAAGGATGTAATGCCATCAACAATATGGATTTTTATAAAGTTTTAAATTAGAACTTTACTAAATTAGAATTAGTGTTGTGATTTTAGCAAGTGGCGGATCTTAGGTGGCTTGGTCCACGAAGTGTTATCGAGTTAAGGTTAGGTTAGAAAATCACGGACACTATAAATTCGCGGTGACATGGAGGTCGTGAAATGCAGCAACGAATGGTTTTTGGACGTCCCAATCTAATGGAAAAATAAGTGTGGATGGCCAGGGCAGAGTTGTTTCGATGCATCGCCACGAGGACTGTGTTTCAACGAAAGGGAAGTGCTAAATTTAAGAATTTTGTAAAGACATTGAGAGAGTGATGTACAAGACCAAGAATGTTAATTAAAATAAGTTAGAATAAGTTAAGTTTAAAATGATAGAAAAAAATAACGATGGCCATCATAAAAATTAGTAAATATTAGTAATGATAAATATACCAGTTATTGTTTGCTTCAACCCAAAATAGTACGATAAATATTAAATTCATCAATTTAAAGAGCAAAGAAAATATATTATTAAAGAAATGATTGCAGTCGGTAGTCATAAGCCGCTATAATTTCAGCTAACAGATTAATTGCTGTTATTTGAAAAATGCATGATAGGATTAACCAGAAAATTCAATTTCCCATCATCGTAAAGATTATTACCAGCTGTGATCTTGTAAGAGCAGTTGTTTTCAGGTTCACAAAGAATAATACGAAGTATTCAGCCCTAAGATGTAAGTATCATTGCGCCCCAAAAAGAACAACTGAGCTAGCCAAAATTGTAATTAAGTCATAAATTAGAAGGATATTTTAAATTAAATAAATTAGGAGATAATAAGAGGGGAAAGGGAGTATATCAATATATCACTACATAGAAATCGAAAATATGTTTGGATGCTTTTTTCGATGCCTGTTTTGCAAAATATATTTATTTTAGTAAATGCTACTTGTCGTTACTTATACTAATTGTAAATACTAAAAGCACTGCAAGAACTGTCAGTTTGCTGTCGTTTCATCCCCTATTAAAAAGTTCCATGATATTTAATTGCAAGTACTGTATAGCGAAACCTGAAAAAATGTTCAAGAGGTCACTTGCAATAACGGACATTTTTGCGTGAAACCGATTGATTTATCCATAAGAGATTTTCTAGAACTTATTTTTTTGCTCAAGTGAAACATTCATAATTTTTAAATGATATTCGAAGGAAATAATTTTACAAAACAGTTATATTTACATTTTTCTAGAACTAAAATAAATTAAACAAGATATTATTTATTAGACTCTTTTAAATTCAGTACAATATGTTATGAGACATGTGAGGAAAATCCATTAATTCTTAGAAACAAATCCATTAATCTATATCTATATCTATCTATACTTCTATACTTAATATATAAAGACAGAAGTGCGTTGTCTTCCAACGCGGTAATCTCTGAATCTACTGAACCAATGCCGATGAAACTTTTGTACTACCATCCTTTAAAGTCCTGGAGTACTATAGGCTATGATTTACAAACATAAATAGTAATATATTTTCAAAATAATTACTTCTCTGGACATTTTTCGCCTAGCTTTACATCACAGATTCAAGAGTGCATCAATGCCAATAGTTTAGCTGCGCGCCACCAGAGGATGACGTCTGAGATCTACTACTGATTTCATCAACACCACCTAGATTAGGTGGTGTTGATTTCATCAATGTCCAGTATTATTACGAAATTCATTACAGTTTGAATAAGGTTATGTAATGTCCCTGTGTGAACATTTGAAAGAAAGCCGTAACTAAAGTGGTAAAGAATGTCTATGTTCATGCATTGCTCTTTGTCCGTGTTACATACAAAGTGGCAAGAAATCATTGAGAGTTTGAAAGTGTTTATTAATTGAGGTAGGTTGAGAGAATAAAAAGTACAATAATATACAATACAGAATATACAGTAATGTGCAATGTACAATCGTACACAATCTAAACAACGTCTTCTTTTATATAAATTTGTGACAACTTAATTGTTTGACGAAACGAGTGTCACAACTGTCAAAACCGATTACAAATGTCAAGAGATGGGCAGTCTACTAAAATTTTGAATCGACTACTCACAGGGAAGATCGACTTGCTGAAGTACTCACTCGCCCCATTGAAAATAATACTGCAAGAAGGGGAGAAATGTGAATAATTCTCTAAGTAGCACGGCAGCTGTTCATTAGGACTAAATTTGACTATTTACACAGTTCTTAGGTTCAAAATGGTAAAATGGAAAATATGTATATGTTTTCAGTACATCCAGTAAAATGTTTTGTTTTTTTTCAATATGCGAAGGAATTTTGAACATTGGTGTGCTGTTTTAGTAATGATCATTTACATATTAAGACTAATCTTTACAGTTGTTTGTCATATTAATTGCAGTTGTACTTTCTCCTTCTGTATGTGAAGAAGTTTAGTGCAGTGGTTCGTAATTAAGCAATGATCATTACAATATTAAGACTAATCTGCGCATGAATTCAAAATTTATTGCTTATTTACCCTTAAAAATAGATTTTTTACATGGGAGTTTTTTGTTTTTTTTTTCTCCCTTTCAAAATTCAAAATGTATTGCTTGTTTATCCTTGAAAATAGATTTTATTACATGGGAGTTTTTTTTCTTTTTTTTCTCCCTTTCAAAAATTCAAAATTTAAGTAGTATATGACTTAGTGTAGGGATCACAGAATTTTTGAAAATGTGCACACAATTCACTTTTCCCCATAGCACGTCATACGCAGTTTTTAACTGTTTTTTTGACGTAAAATAAATAAATAAATAAAATAAAAGTTGTTTTGCATGTCACTTGTTCCTAATGAATGAATTCATATATATTTTTCAAAAATTAATTGAAAAAATTAATCTTCTGTACAAATTGGAAAAATAGAAAGTAATTTATATTTTTGGAAAACCAGTAAAAGTTTTTCTTCAATATGTGATGGATTTCCGTGCAGTGGCATGTAATTTAGAAATGATTATTTACATATTAAGACTAATCTGTAAAGTTGTTTCGCATATCAATTGCTCCCAATGAATGAGTTCATTCATATTTTTCGTAAAAAGATTAGCAAAACTTAATTTGTCTAAAAATATTTTTGTCGAGGCAAATAATATATGGGAGTTCTTGGTTTCTATTATTCATATTTCAGGATTCATAATCTCTGTCATTTGAGACCAAAAAATGATGCTAATATTGTTTTGTTATGTGGCTCAGTGCATTGTCAATTTATTATTTACACATAATGTAATGTTGGTGAATCATTAGTTTTCTAATGTATCAGTCGTATGATAAATTGATTTACCTGAACAAATAAGTTTTATACTATATGTTACTGGCACATAGGACATTAAACATATATATTTTTGTCGTCTTCAGAAATATAAAAAGCGGTAATTATGTTTCAGAATAGATACAAGTATTTTCATTTATTTTTATGAATATGATTCATTAATTACTTTATGACATCAATAACTATTACTCCGGATCTACCTACTACCGTACCCGTGCATGAACTTCCGCATGTTATGCTCAGCTTAAAACAGGTAAGTCCCTTCAAGGTCACGAGTTGACAGATCAATTTCAACATTTTCTTTATGAATACAATAGAGGAAAAAATGTAAAAATAGGATACGTTTTACAACGTTACACTTTATTGATAGTGTTGGAATATTATATAAAACTCCACAAAAATTATATATGTGAGTCTACAAGTATTTTATTTTGTAGTCTAGATTTGTTTATTGCTTTTAGTTATAAAGTGAATGTTTAGAATGGAACTTCAAAGAATAAAAATGTCATTATTTGTGGAAAAGTGAGCGAGGTAATCCGGAAATTTCCAAATGGGGGTCAAGAGAAGACAGCTATCGTGGCGTGGCTGGGCAGAGCATGGCAGGGAGTAGGGCGGAGAAGGGATTAATGGAAGAGAGAGAGGTTGGTCCCGCCGCAGGGCATGAAAAGATTGAATTCATTTTCCTATGTAATAATTTGCTGTAAAAATTGCCCGAGCAACGCCGGGTACTTTAGCTAGTTAGAATTATAAAATCGTCCGCGTTCAATGTTCAACAAAGACGTTTAATTTTATTTTATTGCTTCGTAAAGTATGTTTCCTCTGAAAACGAAGTAAAACACAATAATAGAGAATTTCGTGAATGAACACACAAAAATGAATCAAATGAATACGAAGTAGTGCACAAAAAATGGTATCAACCGTGTTTAATTAAGCACCATCCCCATGTTACGGGCACTTTTCCCATTTGCTTCACTAAGCATTGAAAACCCCATACATAGAATACCTATGGCTGTGATCTGGACCAATTTCGTGACGTTGACGTCTTGGTTTGACTGGAAGTGGTGACCTCGCAGTGTTTTTATGGGACCAAAAACGTGAAAGTCGCACAGTGACAACTAAAGACTAGAGGATTGTTCGGACACCCGAACTATGCCAAGATGATCTGGGTTACCGTCGCTGTGTATAGGCATGGATTATTTTGCGGGAGTACCGCCCCAGAAGGCAGGAGAGTGGTTAACTTATTGCTTTGCGCAAATGTTTCAAGGTAATGCAGTAACGAACAGCATTGATTCTTGTGTCAGGTGGGAGGAAATCAATAAGCAGCGGACCTTAATGGTCGAAAAAAAGGCCTTCATCACTTCTGCACTACACTATGACAACCTGCTTTCCTTGGGTAGTGGGGAGCTTTGCTATTTCCATTCCAGGCCTAATCCTTTGTTTTCTGGTTGGAAATGATAGCCTCTTGATACATTGCCTGCCACAAGCGTCAACAGAAGAATATCATCCTTGGAAGAACACAAAAGACATTGCGGTGATAATCTTATCCGAAGGCCCTTCTGAACCTCTGTTATTCTATCAAAACTTGATATTCAATGATTTGAATCATAAATGATGATTCAATGATATCCAAACATGATATTCAATTTTATACAAGGTACAGTTCCATGTTCACAACTCAGAGTATTCCTTTTTCACACGATTAACTTTTACAGACTTCTCACATGATCACTTTTACAGACGTACAATAATGTTTTTAGATAGCCACTAGTAAAAGCGGTAACTTTTCGAGCATGCATAAAAGTTCAACTTTTAGCACTAGCGCTAAACGTCATTCGATGCTCAAGTATTCAGAAAAATCTGTAAATGCAACAAAGAAAACAAAATACTTTCGTTTGACCGCATTAGTTACTATTGATCTTAATGTACCATGGTTGCAAATTATGTGATGTTTGAATTAAATGACATATTTGAATTAAAATAAAATGAAAGTCAGTAAGCCGTCCAAAAAACATGTATAACACACGCAGAAAGTTTTCGGTTATGGCAGGTTTCCGGCTTGCAAAGGTTCCGGGTTACACAGATTTTACTGTATTTTAATTCGTGTCGGTACACCGGAATTAAATAACATGCGCTACTCCGAACCTTGCGCGCCAGCGCATACGCCACCGGGTCCTCCTCTTGACGGATGCTGGCGATCGCTTCCGCCGTCACCTTGGTGGAGTACACCACGTCGTACAGGGCGTTCACCTGCGCCAGCGTGTCCACTTGCACCTCCTGGTCCGGCGCCACCAACGACCCCACCAGCGACCCGCTGAACGCGTTCATCACCACGAAGCTGAACACGCTCAGCCACACCATCAGGCGGCGCTGAACGGTCGCGAACACGCCTGTGATTAGGAACGGCAACGATGTAAGTTGCTGAGGGCGTAGGCTTCCGCGGCCGGAGTCACTAGCTGCTTGGCTGTTCGAAAGAAGATTGCAGAATGGTGGCCGAAATGTTGGCACCAGTGTCTAGGACGCGAAGTCTCTCCGTCAGCCAAGCAGATACTGATGTAAGATGTAATTCAAACACCGGTATTTTGCTTTTAGTACGAGTAAATTGGTATATTAGAACCAAAATGTTTATTGAATATTTCACAATATGTTGACAAAATTTAACGGTTTTAATCTACTTTATCAGTAATTCAAATACAAACATAATTCATTTGGTCCGTCCGGATGATGAGGGAACTACAGCAAGTGTGCCCAATACGCGGAAAGCAGGGTTGTGTGTTCGAGTTCTGCTTAAGGCAATAATTTTCGGGTGTTTTATTTTTGAAAAAGTAATTAAATCGTTGTCCTTCTTAGTAAATGATTGCCAAAAATATAACGGGATTATATATTTTGATATTACGTCTTAAGTTGTGTTTGTGTCATGGGGACATTCCGAGTCCCTCCATCACCGCGAATCCTTAACTCTAGAAAGAATATGAATAATATATTACTCCAAGACTTTTTGTTTTTCGTTTGCAGTTTACGCAAATGAAAAGTGGTAAGCGTAGAATTTTATTAATTCTCCTTTAAGGTTAGGGTTTGTGTGTACCATGTGTTGTAATTCGTCTTGCACCTTCGTATACAAAAATTACATAGAACATAGAATACATAGAATACATACAATACAAAAAGCTCTTTTTTTTTCGGTAACGAAATACCTATGTAAGTGTGTCTTGATGTAGCTACGTATGCACGTTGCCCCCATGCGAAAAATCATTGTTTTGCTCATGCAAAAGTGATGGTTCAAATGCAAGAAACATATTTCCAAAGAACATGAATTAGACATATGTTTTTCATGCAATATCAACTCATTTTAAGAGAAACTAAATTGCACACAACTTTAAATATTCAGTAACCTAGGTTTCTGTGAAGAATCCATGATCTACTTAGGTTTGAGGTTCAGGAAGCAATGTGGGTTCTCAATTGAGTAAATCTACCCAAGCAGCAGTGGGATATCGTCCTGGATCCGAAAGGCCCTTCAGACCCTAAAAGATGCATACGAGAGGATGTCGGGCAAGCCGAAAGAAGACCCAACCACAACTTATAATAATAATAATAATAATAATAATAATAATAATAATAATAATAATAATAATAATGATAATAATGATAATATTGTAGAAAGATGGTTCTTTTTAAATTTATTGGACCAAATAGGATCAATCCACGATGACACCAGGAATTAAGACGTGTAATTCATAGAAATTTATTGGTGCTTAACGTTTCGCACATTTGGCATGTGCCTTTTCAAAAGCATTCGACAAGCGGTTGACAATAAACATTACATTTTTATGTAGTGAAAAACAAAGGAATAAATTAAATATACATATTGAAGAAATGTTTAACAACATTATCATGTAATTTCTTACACGAACATAAAAACACTTTCTTGTTGATATTTTGTATGATCTTCTTTTTAATGTTCAATAAATTTGTAATGCAACCATAAACCGCCGATCCATACCTTATTTGTAATTGTTGGAAAAACCCCATCTTTCAGGTTCTTCAAAGTTTAAGGTCAGTGATATTAGAATGGTTGAATATCTTCCTGTTGATCCCATTTTAATATTGTAGAAAGTTGGTTCTTTTTAAATTTATTGGACCAAATAGGATTATTGTGTCTTAGAATCATGGAACAGGCTCGAAAAATTCTCAGTGCGGGACATGTGGGAAATGATGGGGAACAGGTTGAACCCGGATTTGCCTGGCCTGTTAACTGTGTCTTGGAACACCGGCCCAAGCACGAAAAATACTTAAAACTTCATCTCTGAACACTTGTGAATTTTTTTTACATTTTTCTAAATTGCTGGGACATAGTTTAAAAAATAAGGCTTTTGGTGTTAAGAACGAGACTCTGGGAGACGCTGCGTTCTAGGCACCTGCGACCTTCCTTCAGGAGTATGGTCACGGATGGCGTCTGAAACGTCGGTAACTCTGCCTAGAACGCGGCATCTTCCGGACAGCTAAATAGTTGCTGACTCCGGCAACAGAAGCCTACGCTGTCACACCTGTAAATGTTTCAGACTAGAGAAAAAGGTTCATTTTCCTTATCTAAGTATTTATTCTTGTATACATATAAATAAGAATAGACAATACAGACACTGTATTTTGTAAACAACTCTGACTTTTGTAAATAATAATTGTATGAAAACTGAAAATTGATTTAATGCAGCACCCAAGTGCGAACACTCATCCCTCGAAATGTGATTTACAGAATTGGAGATCCGGTACTGTGCGAGATAACCCATTCCAATATTGCTGAGCATTGAGATAAAAATTAACAGAAATTAAAATAGTTCTTTCAATTTTATCGTGAAAGATCATTTCGGTATTTTCCTTCAATTTCATTTTACGATGATTTCGTCTTCTTAATTCTGTCTACCCATGCTGTGGAAAGGGCACCTAAAAGAACTACATATGCAAAATTGTAAAAAAGGACGATCATAAAAGGCGTATTTTGTAGAATACTGCCTAAGAACATAATCCGGATTTAAACTTTCCCCTTAATTTCCCCATGTCAACCATTTACGTATCGCTTAAACGCCATTTTCTGAAATACGGCTCCAAATTTTTTAATAAAAATTGCCATTTATGATGAACAAGATTTTACTCTTCTTTAGTATTCTTAAAATAATATTTCGGTTTTATTATTAGTAAACCAAGAAATTGAGAACATTAAAACAAAACAAAAAATACTTTGGGTGACGATAGATGGCAGCTGGGAAGAGTATGTGGCAAGTACGTAGCTAGCCCAGACAAAAGAAAATAGAAAACTAATACGAGAAAAATCTGTGCTATTCTGTAGCACCACTATACTTGGGTTTTTCTACCGTGGCGGCTGAGGGTAATATCTCCAAGATGGAACTCTGCACGGCTTTATGAGTAATTCTCAGTCCTGCCACTGGAGTCGCTTGATCTGCAGCACCGTTTGATGCGGTTGCGATCATGCGATATCTTACGGCGGGACTGAGAATGACTGAAAAGTCCTGCCGAATTCCATCTAGGAGATACTACCCTCAGCCGCCACGTTAGAAAAAGCGAAGTATAGTTTAAACTCTTTCCTACCTGTGATAAAGGTCCGCATCACCTCCAGGGCGGCTCGCTACGCGGGCGTGCGGAAAGCCAAAACCAGCGCGCTCCAGAAGAGCACGAGGACGACGGCGGTGAGCGCCCACATGTACACCGAGAACGATGGCAGTGTCATGTGCGCCGAATGGGAGTTCCTCCGAACCATAATACACAGGTTCTCCTGCCTGTGCGGGTACAGGAAGCTCACCACTCTTCCCAGGGCGATCTCCTGGTACCTGGGAAGGGTGGTACAGCACAAATGTAGACTAAACGCGATTAGGGCCCCCGTTGGTGGGGGGCTCCAATTTCTTTGAGAAGAGAACTTAATAGTAATATTAAGTTCTCTTCTTTAGCCTTTAATTGAATTCCTTAGCAAATAGTGGTATCATTTGATGGTAACATCAAATGATACCACTATTTGCTAAGGAATTCAATTAAAGGCTAAGCTTGTTTAAGAGAATGATTCTCTCAGTAGGGTCCTATCCTCCTATAATAGGATTCTCGTTCAATCAATTAATAATCACATACCAAAGTCATTCCGCTACCCGGAGTACATTCATGGGAAGGTCAATGCCTGACCCCAGAGTAAATTGCAAAATAAGAGATGTAAAATTTTATATATTTAAGAACTAATAATAAATGTATTGAGCGATATATCAATCATGTGTTATTATTTTGTTTTAGAGGTTCAACAAAACTATATTTTGAACATTTTATCTACTTAGAATCCTTTCCACGAGGTCACAATGACCTTTTCTTAAAGAATGACTTGAACATTTACAATATTCCTCTAACTCCACAACAGTTATCTACATCTACTAAAATAATATTAGAACGTGTTAATGGGCAGTAAGAGAACCTCGGAGTTTCGACAAAGCATTTACGCACGGCGAAGGTTTCGAAATTTTTTCTAAACATCTGATCGTTGGAAGACGAAACTATCACAAATTTAGGAACGATTCTAACAATAAAGGTCATAAACGATGAAACTGTAACTCCTTACGTAAACGAAGATCTCCGAAAAACCTTATGCAGGGGCCCGTCGTTGACAGTTGACAGCCCCCTCCCACAGGTATACGAGAGTTTTTCCTGGAAGCCAATTATTGAGAGCATCAAGTATCTCTAACTTGCTTGATCGATGGTTGTATACTGTGTCACATAATTGTACCATTTGATGGTAATTCATAAATACGTAAAGATATCAATATTTCATTTTTAAATTGCAACAATTAGAGCTTACTTCTAATATTAATTTTGATTACATAGTTAGGGTTGCCAGATATGTCTTCAGAAAATAGTGAACCGGGGGGGGGCGATGAATAATAAGATAAGACAGAAGTATTTTTTTAAACAACGAAATTTTCATTTGTTTTTGTTATTTTTCATATGTGTTTGTTATTTTCATAACAAATATCTGCACTAATATTATATGATTTTTGAATAATGATACAGTAGTCAATAATTTATAATTAAACATATTAACATCATAATTGCCTGCTTTACTACAGTTATCTTTGGATAACATTCTTTGGATTTTACTTATTATTTAATTCAACCGATTAACTATTTTCAACAATACTTTTTTCTTGATTGAGTATTTTTTACAATTGAGTAGGTATAAATATTATTAAATAATTCTTTAACTCTCGTACACTTATGAGGAATGTTAAAAAATGTACAACCAACTCAAACTCCATTCTGTTGCGTTTGTCGGTCGAAACATTTTTCATAATACTGGAAATTCTTTCGGTACTAGCATTCAAGTCCGGAACTTTTGCACAATTTCCTTGAAACAATTTCAGTAGATTTGGGGCCGAAACTGAGGCAACTGCGCGAACCTACGCGATAGCCAGGATTCCCAACAGGGCAAAGTCAGCTCTAATCGAATTAAAAAAACAGCATCTTTTTACTTGTTCACTATTCTCATTTTCTAATAAGTGAATCAATAATTGAAATAGTGAACATCTGGCAAACCTATACATAGTCCAATATTTCAATACCATCAGTAGGGGCGGATTTGAATGAAATATCTTTTTTTTTTTTTTTCACTTTAGAACAATGCCGTTTAGTGCAGAAATTCATTTTAGGTTATGACAAAAGGAAATTACCCATTTTTATAGGTTATTATATTGCATTTTTGTCAATTTCCACTAATAAGTCATTTTTTACCATTTTCCGTCATTTTTTGCTGATTTGCACTTTTTGCTGATTTCATCGATTTTAATGCCATTTCTAATGGTACTTGCTTCAAATAATATTTAAGAGATGCAACAAATTTCTTCACAGAATTACTTAGTAGACTATTCTATTTGTTCGCTCAGAAATTGTTTCGACAGCCGTTATGAATATGTAATTCTTGTGACGTATATCAGCGGCATTACCGGTTCGGCCGTTTTCGAGATAACTAAAGGCAGAGATTTCCTTGCAAAGAACAGTCCAAACCAAATGTTACCAAGTTGAGTTCAGACAAACGAATGGAACAAGCCTCGATTACATCAGTAACGGATTCAACAGCTTGAGTTGTTCATCCGAACTGGTTTTAATTAAACATTTTACGTCATTTTTCTTTGGTTTTAGGGCATTTTAAAGACATTTTAAGAGCATTTTATTGGCCATTTTTGACGATATTTTAGGTCATCAAAATCCGCCTCCGAATCATCAGAGGTTTGATGATGATTATGGCCCTTTCCTAGGTACCTGGCCTTGCCGTGCAGGTCGACGTGGCCCCGCGCCAGGTCCAGCATGCCGCCGGCCAGCGAGCCGTTGGCGAAGACCTTGTCGGCGGCCACCTGCACGCAGCCGCCCGCGTTGCCGGTGTGCTGCGCGAGCGCGAACACGATGTCCGTGTCCCAGCCGCGCCGCGACCAATTGCGCGCGCACTCGCTGCTCGAGGAGATGTACCCGCTCGGCATGCCCAGACGCACCTCGCCTGATGGCCAATTGCGTTAAAGCATCGGTACATCGATTTTTCGATACATCATCAAAAGGTTTTCGATACCGAGAGGTTCTCGCACCTCGCCCGAGACTAATGATGGCAAATATTATTAAAACATCGGTACATCGATATTTCGATACATCATAAAAAGGTTTTCGATGTCGATCGACAAAAAACATCGATGTTGACAATATTGATGTTTTAAATTGATAAAACAGATGGTATTTCTCCATCCTGTTTCCATTTTAATTAGAGTACTTAAATGAATTACCGGTATATTATATTGTCTGGTTACGTACAAGTAATATGTTAATAATAACGTTTATCGAATGTAAAAAATAAAGGACATCGTGTTTTGCTAATATTCCATTTAGGGTAAACGGTACAGAGATTGGTCACTTAAAGAGTTGTGACAGTATTAACTCATTTGAAAATAAAAATTTTGAAAATTTTGCTACGAGTTTTCTACTGTCCAATGATCCTTTTACTTATCCCAACCGTAATTTTTTATCGGAAAATGAACTTCACGTTATTAATTAAAGTTTTTGTAAAAACGCGTTATTTTGTACAGAGAGTGGCCACAAATTATAGTGATTGGCCAACATAATGACAGTGATTGGCCACTCAATTATTTCTAACAAAATCAACTAGTAAAACGATATATTTAATTAATTATTATATTACCCAAGAAAACACATTTTGTAAGATACAGATTAAATATAACTTTAATATTTTATATAGGTTCTGTTGGAGGAAATTAAAATATCCTCTATTTTCTAATCTGAGCATATTCGACTTAATTCAAATGAATCTTCTGGCCGCCTACGAATAGAATCACAGGGAGTGTGATGGCCTTTTTTAAAAATAGAAATGGATGGAATACGTTTCAAATATAGTCGTAAAACACCTCACTTGTCATCCATTCGTTCTCCGATAGACCCTTGTAATATCATTTATTTCGTCATTGAAGTTGCTTTCCTTGATGTACCATATAACTTCTTCATATCACATTTTGATGTTTTGTTCGCTGACACACGAACAAGCGGTTGTAACTGCTTCACTTATCCATGTAGTGATTATGGGATGTCTTCTTAAAAAAGACTTGACCCAACCTTCTCCTGAACGGTTGTTGAACGGATTGGGCCTTGGTTTAGCAGCTAAATTTTGTTGAACGCTACTAGTTTTTTCTATAGATCTTCCTTCTTCCTTGGAAAACCTGTTGCTGGCTAGTTCAAGTATCCACCTAGCTAGACTGGCTTCCTATTCTTTAGATAAAACAGTATCAGAACCTAGAGCTGTTTTGCGATCTGGATTATTTAACCGACATTGCAAAATTGTTTTAGGAACACTAAATGATTTTGCAGCAGAACACACAAAATAACCGTTATTTTTAACACATTTGATGACATTTGCCATGGCTCCTGCATCATATTCTTGCTTCGGCTTCTCTTCTCATTGTAAGATCACTTATTTCAGGCCCACGCACGATTAGCCTAAGTGCAATAATACTAAACTACGATTAAAAATAGTGTGTCAACAATTATTAGCAGAGTGGCTAGTAACACAATCCACACACAATTATTGGCCACCACCTACGCCACTAAATACGCGAAGCTAGGCTTCTCATTTTCAGCTGATATCGTTGTCACTCAATAAGATTTGTGCTTTCTGACATATCATTGTAATTTATTTACTGTCATAATAAAAAATAGCACTTTTGAACATCAAGTTTCTAAAGGAAAATCGTAAGAAATCTTTACGTACCCTTTCCCTCACAAAAATTAGCCCAATACACATTTTTAAACAAAATTAATTATTATTCTTAAAACATTTTTTAGATTGGCGGACATTTCAATGAAATTTCATGAATTCCTAAACGTTTGAATATATATACTTCTAAAATTCAATTAAATCGTCTTAAAATATAACAAAGACACGTACTTGGTAAAACGAGTTGTTACCACTAAAAGAAAACAAAAAAAAACGTTATAACATTTCATAGAGATTTAGCGTTTATATTTACAGTTTAGTAAATATCAATGCCGTAGCATTTTTCAGTGAAAATACATAGAACGAACTTGGTGGTCAAGTCAAGTCTACATTTCAGTTTCAATACCACAAATATCGTCAGAGTTCGAAGGTGGTTCGTTGGACACTACTCTCCATTCTACGAAACTACCGAAACCTTGAATTTTGTACGACCATCTGTACAGGGAGAACGTAGCGGTTTATTTAATGAAAACGGGTCATTCAAGGTATGTAATGTTCAATCGTTGAAAACGTTTAAACATTATAAACTATTCCTAAGAAAAATATCAAATAATCAATGTTAATGATCACCAGCTTAACATTGCCTTTACTATTGGGATGTTTTCAATGTCCCAAAAATCCACAGAAAACGCATGTTTTTCCAGGTTATTATAAAACCAATTCAATAAATATAAGCATTTATTCACGTTATTATTTGTAAAACACTGAAATATCTAAGATGTTATCAGACTCATGTCTTCATCGGAGGTCTGAGATTAAAAAAAACTGGTAAGCAGAGAAAATTAAAGTAATTGAGTGATCGATGAAGTAGAATGATCAAATGAAAAACAATGTTTTTTGCTTCATATAATGACACCTTGTTTAATAAACATGTAATTATATGTGATAAATGTATTTAAACATGCAAATTAATGAACATTTTCTAAAGTAAAATTATCAATAAAATCATTTCATCAGCAAGTATTATTTTATTAAATACTTTTTTGTGATTCATGTGCTCCTGTGTTGTTGTACACGTGATTCGTATGATCCAGTTCATCAGAATAATGCAAAACCTGCTAGACACATACACTAATTTAAACAAAAATTATAGTTTACATGATTTTTGACAAATTGTGTCTTTCAATGATATTCAAAGGGGAACATTATATTCCAATATTCAATTGGTTAACAATTTCAGCTTAAGAGCCTTGTTTGATAATTCTCCAATTTCGTATTGTCATAAGATATCTTACGATATTCAAGTCATGAATAACAATTTGACAATTTTTATCTTTAGTGTATGTTATGTTCATACTCGTCATAAAAATACGGATTTAGCGTAGTTAAATTGGCCACAATTTGTTTATAAGCTAAGTGCTTTTTAAGCGTAAAAGCGCGACGTTGGAATACTGTTTTTTCAGTATGCTTGTGTTAAGTGAAAACAAATGGGGTCATTCTAAAATGTTAATTTCTCATAAACAATTACATATATCTCAAGAACGAAATATGATTGCATCAATGGGATTCCGGAATTTTTATCGCATTTAAGCGCCATTCAGATGAGACAATAAAAATTGTAACATTTGCAAATTTATAAACAATTTCCAACTTTTGCAAATCTAAAGGGAGAAGAGTTTCCAGATATCCCAGAGCCGAAAATCGCGAATTAACAATTTTGCAACAATTTATAATATTATAAACAAATTCGAAATATGCGTTAGAACGGCCGGGAAGGGTCTTCAAATTGTGCCTGAAATGAACATCTCAAAATAGAAGTTTGACAGGAGTTACAAATCGATTGCTAAAAGTTAGAACAATCGTTGCTAAAATGCTAAATATTTACCGGTCTATTGACAGCAAGTCTGGACAGAAAAACCCCGCTCAGAATATTTTTTTGTTGTGGCGTACGCGCAGGCTAAATATCTCCTTCGGCAGGGAAATATGACGATATTTCCGCCTCGTACGTAAACGAACTAGCCCTCTCCCTTTGAGACAGCGTCCTTTCCACCCCTTGGGATGTTGTACCAATCAGAAACAACTGTGGTTCTATCTGCTAGCAATTGGTCAACGCGTCCCTCCCCCTGCCCTCTTCCTGGCCGCGGGGTGTCCAAGTTTGTCGGCGCGGTTGGGAAGACAGAATTTGGCGGCCAATTTTTGTGAGGGAAAGGGTACAATGAACACACATCGCACCGTTAATAAGCATTCGTCATATTGACAACAGTTGCACTCTTCCAGTCTAAGTAAATATTACATAATACTCAGAAAGCATCTCGCCCTTTAAAAGCCTAAAATTAAAAAAACGGTATTAGAACAAGCGATAATTCCAATTATAGTTGGAGTGGCCAATCCCTAGGGGTGGCCTATCCCTGTACCGTTTACCCTATTTACTTTCATTCACAAATCAAGGAAGTAAAACGTCCCGAACCGAATAAACACAATAGTTAATATAAGAAAATTTAAAGCATATTCTGCCTTAAAGCACTCTGTCATCTTCATTTTCTAATCAATATTCTACGCAAACAAGGTTCAAAATACATTTTAACGATATAACTACGTACAAAATCATCGAAAAAGATAACATACTTTTTTGAAAACATTGATGTTTCTGGAAAAATACATCGATCTGGAAAAATACATCGATCTGAAAAAAACATCGATGTTTCTGGTGGAAAATATCGATGTTTTAAAGACATCGATGTTTCTTTACCATCCGCACCCTATCCAATGCGCCGTAATTCGTAAACAACAATAATTTGTTCAAAGATTTGAACATCTCAACCACTACATCTCAACTAGACTGTCACCGAGCAAAGTAAGAGCTTCAGACGAGATTGAGCTATCACCCGAATCAACAATCAGCGAACATGTTGGACAACAGTGAACATGTAAATAGACTAAAGCGAGAGCGTATTCTAGATTTATCCTTTAGATTCTCTTAATTGTTATACTTCTTGTATACAATTTACCAATTGTTCCAAGTGAAAAGGTTTAAATTAGCAGAAAAGAAAAATATAGAAAATTAAAAAAATCCCTACCCGAGACACTTCCGGCGAGGGCGGTGAGAGATTTCCGCTCCGAGTGACTCATCGTCACGCCGCGTTCGAGAAGATGCGTCGAAGCTGTGACTGAATTCGTCCGCGCGCTCAGCGCCTTCAAGGTGACTTCCAGCAACGTCATTGTGCGACCACCCGTCTCAATGGACAGTTTCCTTCTGTCAGTTCGCCGTTCTCAAATGCAGATGTGTTAGGTAGGTGTATTGAAATGAAAAGGAATGGTGTGCGTAAGATTAGTATTCCATTAAGCAATCGCTCACGCTCACTGCTCTGTGGATATCGCGCTACTCTATCGCCCCCCCCCCCGGTGTTACGCGACAGCGGTATGCACTTAATGTCATCGACACTGGGCACTCCGGATGCCGTCTGTATGTCATGGCTTGTTATGATGTGTCCGCTATAAAAAGGGTGAAGGTTATTTAATTGCAGTGGTGGCTTGTGGTCATGTCATTACGGTGTGCAACGTTTCCCTTCTTTCTCCCTTCCTCCCACTGTCTCTCCCCTCTCCCTCTCTCCCCTTCTCTCTTTTTTCTTTCTCTCTCCCTCTCTCTCTCTCTCTCTCTCTCTCTCTCTCTCTCTCACACACACACACACAAAAACACGCACAGAGGCATACATTACATGTATGCATTTACACTCATTAACATTAACAATGACAATTAAACACAAATCATCTTATGGAACAGTTCCATTGCGCTGTTTCTTTTCAGCAATTTTTCAGTGATTTTTTCTCATTGAAGTCATTGATTTCTTGCGTTCAATATTTTCAACGTTATTCATTGTTATTTGCACAAACACCCTTGACAGAAAAACGAATTTTCTGATTTCGGTTTCTCAAAATTCATTGGAACATAGTACATCCGTACACAAAATACACTTGGGTTTTTTATATATTTCAGAATGGTTTTGTAACTGCAATTCACTTTAAAAACAAGATGATAAGCATATAATATTTAATTAACAGACTACTTATAAATGCAACACTGCAGAGCAATGCGTTTGCGCCTCGCGCGCTAGTGCGAGAGCTCATTTAAGTGGAGAGATATCTCACCCTTTCTTCATTCAATGTCACACTTCTCTTAAAAACGTGTGCTGGCCAAGTGTTATATCTTCGAGACTTGTCAAGGCACTGGCGGAGATCGCCACTGCGCCGGCGCCGTAGAACTCGCATTGCCGGCGGAGTGCTCCATCCGTCGTCCATGAGCCACTGTTGTTCGTCTCTTTCCCCTGCAGCCCCGCGGCAGCCTAGGACGCCGTTTCCTCGATCGCATTCTCCCGAGTATAATATATACTCCGGCACGCTTTCGCGAAAGAAAAGCGGACGGACTGTCAATCGCAGCTTCCGAACAGCGCATGTTATGAACTATCATGTTTTGTAAACGGTCTGAGAGAACTCCCCTTTTGTTGATGTTTAAGAAAAATTGCACAGAAATTATTAGGGTGTGCACATGTGAACGTGCGAATACACATGAGTTACCACTGTTTAATTCCTATTACAAAAAACAGTTAACTTGTCTATTCCCTCACTGATATTTATCTAGCGCAATAACTGTGTTACTTGAATGATCTATATGCTCTTTAAAAGGGTAGATGATGATTTTTCACTCTTGAAGAAACTAACAAAACTAAAATCTGTACTGTGGTGCTGCTGAATAGGAAATTACACACACCAGTTGTGCACCTAACATATTCAAGACGAAAAAAAAGTCTGATCATTCTGTCATAAAAACGTACGACTGCAACACAAGCATCGCACGTACCTCGAATGCGTCCTAGACCGTTAAATACAGGTTTTTGTGTCCCCAAGGAACATACATTTTGTGGGGACGTACGAGTTCTGTGAGGATACGGGTTTGGGGGCAGATGAGAGGCAGATAGGGAAATCAAAGAAGACAGTTGGAGGACAGGTGGAATAAGAAGTTGTCCGAATTATGTTTCTTAAGCAGTACTCTACAAAATTTTCTTCTATTAGAGTTCTTTTTGAAATTTTCTAATACATTTTTAAAGACTTAGTTCTTTTGGATGCTCCCACTCCATAACATGGGTGGTCAGAAACGCGCAGAAAATCGAAAACTATGTAAAATTAAAGGAAAAAGACAAATAGTTATTCGTGAAGAAATTAAAGCTGCTGTTTGATTTTCTGTGCAATTTAATCTTAACGCTTAGCAATATTATAATAGATACTCTCGCGTAGTATCGGGCCTGAAATGCTGTATTGCACACTTCTGGGGCTGTCTGTTTGAAGTTGGGTTCTATTAAGAAGTAATTTTCACTTTTAAAACAATTATTTACAAAGTGCGAAATTATCGCACGAGTTCATCAAGTACATTTATACGCTATGGAAAGATGATGGTTTGTACAAGTTATAAGAATCAATTGAAAAAATCCCCGTACTAATGCTACTCGATAGGATCTCAAGATTGTATCAAAATTTAAACTGAGGAATTGATTATTTTGTAATTATGCTATAAATAACTTAGTAGTCGCACACGTAATCCGCAACACTCATGACTAGAGACCGGATTTTTATGTAATTCCATATTTTTTGTCTTTTTACTTACCGTTTTCAAAATTGGAATCTTGGCAAATTGCCGTCGTCCTAGCACAATATCAAAATTTTTCGTTACATATTTTTACATATTTAATACTATGTTACATATTTTACATATTTTGCAGTTTTCACAATATATTTTTTATTCTATCAATTTTCTTCAATTTTATTGATTATTTTAATGAAAAGAAGTATTTCCAAAAAATCGCACTTTTTCCTACTTCGTTATTACTCCGTACTTGTCTATTTGAGGTACGCTACATGAAGACGTAGTTGGATGCTTTCTCAGTCCGGCACGCCTGCTTCAGTTATCCCAATGGCGAGAAGTGCGCGTTCGTGACTAGGTGTGCAAAGAATCACTGACGCCGCGTCTCGTGACATTTAACCTTAATTTCCGAGAAACTTTGGCGATCGCCGACATGTAATACTTCAATGAGTGCTTTACGCTGCAATTTCTTAGCATGTAATTTACAACTGGAGACCTTTCCATATCTTCTATTTCTTTTTGAATACTGAGGTCTTGAGTAGCCCCCCCCCCTTCGTTGTAAAGGGCGTCAGGAACGCCCAGAACCTGGAAATCTATATGAAATCAAGTTGACTGATATGTTCAATGTAATTGCTTGGATCCGCGTCTATTTCGTAGTAAACGCGAATCAATAGAATATTTACCCACGGACTATATCAGGACTATTTATTTATTTAACGTTTAAGTACAGTAAATATTGTATGTGACCTTTGGGAAAGAGGAAAGCTACATTTAGTATTCAGAAGACAAAGGACCATCTCAACATTTACTCAATAGATCAAGGAAAAAGAAGGAGATTAGTTCAAATAATATTAATGATTTATTTTATTGTCCACAGATAGCTATCGGTATGAATAATTACACCAGAAAATATTTTTATTTTTCATTTTCAATAGATTCTAATCAAATCGCTAACCACTAAGAGCTTTTCTCATGGCCATTCAATATACTTTTCTCCAATATAATTAATTATTCTGTTAAGAATCGATGAACATTTTTGACCTATTAAAATTAATTTAAAATCGAATTTCTTTTACTACGACTATAGTTAGAAAAGTCAGCTTAAGATAACTCGGCTTAAGTGAGCGTAAGTCAAAGAACTATCGTTTCTACCATCTTTAAAAAGCAAACAGAGAAAGCAATAAATTTTGAAAATTATGTGAAAACGAACAAATTCGGGCCAGTCGAAAGCTAATTTTATGACCATAGTTCCGATAGATATAGAAAGTACCCCAAATCATAGACGAGATAACGGGGGAGGAGGAAGGAGAGGGCCTAGGTCCACCCGAAAATTTTGACCTTCGAAATAAAACCTTTTATTTCCGTAAGTATGTTCAATCCCTGATGTTCCACTTATTTAACCTGACAATTTGGAGAATTTTTACATAAGGGGAAAAAGCTCTCCAACCCATCTGGCAACACTGTCAATGGTTCAAGATAAAATCCTCTGAATTTATTAATTTTTTCATTAAATTATAATTTTTTATCCTTGTATGTTTATTCATTCCTAGTAAAATGTGACATACTATGTAAATCAAGTTTAATGGTATTGGGGGCCAGAACAATGTGCTCTCTTCTTTTAGGCTGTGCACGCTTATGGCCAAATGGAGGGGCCCTTGGCGCGCATCATAGTGAGGGTGGTCATAAGACTGACAGCTGGCACACTGCAGAAATACACGCAACAGGAGAGTATTATAATCTGCATGCGACCGTTAATATTGTTCTCGCCCGGCAGGCAAATACGAAGCATTCCAATTTCGTTTTTAGGGAGTAATGGAAACAAAGTAAAACGTCTTCACGAAGGAGCAAAGCTAGCGCAAACTCCTGAACGACTAAGAATAATTTTTTTTAATAGTCAGGATATTTTGCTTAAAAAAATTGTGAATTTACGCTTGTGCTCTGAGTTGCATGCAGCTTGATAAGTTCGGAAGTGGACAACTTTTCTATGTAAGATGGAAATATTGCAAATCTCAACGTGAAACTTTATACAAAAACCCAATTTCTAACCGACAGTCGGCATTCAAAGATGCTTCATGATATTCCTCAAGGCTTAATTGTCGAGTTCTTGCATGCATCTAAAAACTTATGTAAAAGGGGTTTTAACTGTCTATGATATATATTTTTCTTTTTCGATTTTTACTATTAAACATGATTCATCAACATTTGTATGAAATTTTGAAATATAAATGTAAGTATTTTATTCAGAATTTGCGAACTAAATTTCGTAGATAATAATTAGGTTGTAACTATGGCCTGTAGAAACTGTCTAGAATGTGGAAAATAGAGACCTGAATCAGCAAAAATTCTGAAAAGACACACGTTCAACTTTTGTCTTCCTCGTCGCAAGTTGTCAGCAGTGACATACTGAGTATGATAATATAATCGTTATATTAGGTAGAAGAAATTGCGGATTAAAATAATCAAATATTTGCATTTTTCATTCAAAATTGAAACTATTTTATCTTTTTCCGCATTCCTGGGTATCCATGGAAACTATAGTCACCTCTCATATGGCCAATGGCTGCTTATTTTTCTGTCAAATTTTGCATACATTCAAAATTAGTAATATAGATCTATTTGGATGTTTTCGGAGTTCCAGGATACCTAAATTGAACCACGCTATTATTTTAATTTTTTTAAACATTAGAAGTTTTCGCACAATATTTCGTGCAATATGTGCAATTTAAAAAAAAATAACAAAAACAAGATTTTCTCAAAAACGGCTCCAAATTCATTCTTTCAACTGTTGATAGGCATGGTGCTAAATGTAAACTATAAGATGACATAAATGCCATTATGCTCTATTCTTTTGTTGTTGTTTTTCCAAAAATTATAAAAATGTCATTTTTATTAGTCTTTCACGTTGTTAATATTTACACTAGCGGCGATTTGTTCACATTATTGAATTTATGAGTATATGTGCTTTAAGTGATGTCAGACAAAGTTTCTTGAAAACTCAACAGTTTTCTATGTAAAAACGACAAAATTCCTCATTTTCAGAAACGCTCAAATGCCATTTTCTCAAATTCGGCTCCAAATTTTTTCTTCAGACATTTCATACGGATAATGGTCATTGCATTGTTTAATATTACATAAAATTTATTTTGCGGTATTCTTTTTTTCAAAAATTACACAAATACATTTTTGTAAATATCTCTCATACCATTATCACGCGCATTTTCAGCGATTTGTATACATTATTGTATTTGGGAGTGAAAGTGCTTCAAATTGAGTTCGATTCCTGTGAACAAGAGATTCAAATTTTGCATTTGCACTAGAGCTTAAACGATTTTTTCTTAAAAACAGCTCCATATTTTTCAACGAAAATTTCCATGTAGGAAGAGATTTTGCTATTCTATAATATTTGAAAAGTAATATTTCGAATCTAGGAAACCGAAAAATTGAGAAAACCTCAAAAAATGTATTTTGAGCGGTGATAGATGGCGGACGGCAGCTGGCAAGAGAAGAGGGCAAGAACGTAAAGCTACCCACACCATAGATTGATTGATTGATTGATTGATTGATTGATTAGTGATTCCGGACGCGTCAAATACCGAAGTCATTAGTCCCATAAATGTAGTGCATGTTTTTCATCGTGAGGTGGCGGTGATCTTCCCCCAATGGATTGCGAGATCTGGCGCCAATCTACTGTCGACTAGCGGGGTTTTCCCCAGCCAGGTATCTCCCACCAGTGGGGCACCGCCCCAGCCGGGACAAGTTCTAAGTCCCCGGCCGGTCTCTCGGCATTTGTAGTAGTGTAGTGCATGTTAGTGTAAGTGTGTGTGTAATGAGTGAGGATAGGACAAGGAAGAGGAAGGAAAGATCGAGCGCGGTCTGTAACCCGTTTGTTAGGGTACTGCTCCGGCATTCGCCTGCTGATGATCGGAGTAACCACGGAAAACCACCGATCAGGCCGCTAGAATTCTCCTCCAGACAGCGACTGAATTTGACCTAGCTCACAAACTAGTGTCGAGAATCCTCCGCCGTTGGGACTCGACCATAGGACCTCCCGGTCAGAGGCACAGCAGTGACATCAGTTGATGCACTGAGCCACCATTCCCGCTCTCTCTCTCTCTCTCTCTCTCTCTCTCTCTCTCTCTCTCACGCACACACACACACACACACACACACACACACACACGCACACACACACCAAGGAAATTAAAAACTTCACTACGAGAAAGTCTGTGCTATTCTGTAGCACCACTAGTTTCCATATTATTTTATGTTCATTAAACACAATTTATCTTAAAACATTGTACTAGATAAATTATTGAGTCTCTTGAACTAATATATCTGGGTCAATTTAGAACATTTGAGGTTTAATTTGTGAAGCAATTTTCCTAAATTAAACTTTTGTCGAGATATATTGTTTTATTTTTCATAAAGTGGCTGAGATCTGTTCAGATCTTAAAATTTATTATAAGTTGGGGTAATGACCAATATACATTGTATTCGTGTTAGATCATGCTAAAATTTAAAATAAGGCAAATTCAATTCAATTCAATTCAATTCAAAATTTATTGGTACGTGAAAAAACTTTCTCATAAAAACTGGTTCAATATGGGCAACTCTATTGAATTTTTTGCTCCCATGTTTATCCAACGAGCGCCTGGTAGCCCGGAAACAAATCAGTTCATTTTATTCTCAATTTCTAATGATTGGAATGATTGACCCACTTTTCCTTTATGGAGGTCAAAAGACAGGATTTGATGACACTTTGAAAGCAACAAATAATTGAATATCTTTAATTTCTGTTTTATAACAATGGAAATATGATCTTTCAAAGTCGTTTCTCTCGCTTTTCAGGACTACGTACAAAAGCAAAACAGTGTATTTCCTACGTGGAGTGAATTCTGACGATGTCACTGGAGAGTGAAATATTTTGAAGAGGAGTAAGTGAACTCACAAAGATTTATGCTGGTGAGAAATTTAACATTTAACATCTGGCCCACAGCCTTCTCTGTTTGCACGACGAATGCGGTTGGATATAACTGTGTTATCTCATCTCTCGTCGCGACACCCTTTAGTACGACCGACATTCCATCGATCTATTCAAACATTCGAGGGTGTTTGTTATGGCCGAATACAATGTTCCAATCCAACACGACACGTTAGAGGACGAATTTTATTTTTATAGCTTTTAGGACGCTTTCGTGTTTTTGAACTATCCCGCTAATAACAATATTGGTGCGATTTTAAGAGCATAACAGGTTCTCTTTGCTATTAACTACACTATTGATTTATGCATTTGGCAAAATTCGCTGTGCAGTGGCATGCTTCGTTTTGTTATGCTCAATTTTTTTTTCACTCTAAAAATATACTAAGGGATTTCAAGACGAAAACAGAATGTGACTCCTTTGTGTAGAAGAAATAGTTTAAGGTAATATTCGGAACATAAACAATAATTTGTAAGATGCCTAATTCAATATTTTGCACTTGTTTCAATGTTCTCAAATTACGAAAATGTGCATTTAAGAACATGCGTAACATCATAATATAAATTTTTCGCCTCTCCAGTATCCACAAATAATTTTCCACCAGGAAACTATACAGCAAAATTCAAGTTTGTCACGGAATATAGCAAGGTGCACGCAAATTAGAAACCTCACTCAGTGCAGTTCAAACTAGCTCTGACATACGACGGTGCTGATAAAATCGTAGTCCAGAAAACAGAATTAACAGAATCAGAATCGAAACATTAACAGAATCGAAATGATGTCATGACAACAAACATGTTATTTTAGGCCCAGATTAATATAATTTTATTCTCAGTGAGACTGCAGACAGCCTAATTTTAGAAGACGCAAAGAATGTCAAAAGAATTCTTATTCGAAACAAGAATTCGTTTAGCGTGTAATGAAACAAAATGATCGTGCCTAGAACGTTCCTTTAATACATGAAATTTTGCAATAGCATTATTACATTTACTGACTTGTATAAGATGAACCCGTATGTATTGGTTTCTTTTTATTTTTGTGGAAATTAACCAAACATTTACTACTTTTCACCAAAATTCGATTTTGGGAAAACCGTTTATTTCACGTATTTGGCTTTTATAATTGGATTTTATTACTATAATACCTTCATACTTATTGTAAGATCTTTTAGTATTAATACATGACGCTAGTTAACTGAAATTTTTTCATTTAATAATATTCATATAGGCAGTATGTTTGTTTGGAATTTACATTGAAATCACATGAACATTTTTCATTTAATTGACGTAAAATAAATAGAAAATCAAAAATTAACCAAAACTTTGGGCAGCGGTGTCTGCAGTCTTCAGCACACAAAGGTCGCCAGCTCCTTTCCGCAGAGTGGCGGCGCGACGGAAGAGGCGGAGGCAGAGATGGGGGCGGGGACGCGAAGGCGGAGGCGTCGCTGAAGCCGTTTCGCGACCCGCTCGCGGTTTATGGTCCAGAAAGGGTCCTCCGCGGCGGCGGTGGCCCCGCCCACTTCCTTCCTTGGACCGCTAATGAAGCGCCCGCCCCCGCCGCGCGCCGTAATGAGATGAACTATGAACCCGCGCACATGTGGCCCTGGGGGCAAGGATAGGGGCGGGGGACTGCTGAGAATGTCTGTGACTGTGTGTGTGGGTGTGTGTGTGGAGGGGAGGGAGCGCGTAGATTGAGTGGCGGCTCCCATTGGAAGGAAAGGGAAGGGAAAACGATCTCAATGGCCGAAGAACTAGGGTGAGTCAATGGGCGGTATGAATAAAAATGAGCATATGCTATTTACTCGCAATTTTCGAGCGGATGTTCCGTAGCATATGAATAAACGTTTCGAGAATATTCTAAAAAATGAGTAAATTCTCAAACTTGAGAAAATACTCACTTTCCTAGACTCAGTAGAGCAAATGCATATGATGTAACAATCTAAGATCCCCACGAACAATTTAGATGCAAAGAACAAACATAACAAGGAATGGCATGAGTAGGAGATGGAAAAACAGAAGAAAGCGGTGTTGCGCACTAATACATTTTTTATAAATTAAAGAAGACGCGACAAAATCCCGATTTGAACAGTACGAATCAATAGCATTCATTTAGAGGAACATTTCAAAAGTTATCCGAAGCGAATCGCATCAGGGGTTTAAAAGATATGAGTGATTTTGAAAGTACACTTTTGACGATATAACTAGAGATTTTTACAGCCATTGTTATCATAAGAAAGGTAATGTAAAGAAGCGGTTTTCCTAAAAATTAAGAGAACGCGTAAAGCGATTGAAATGAAACTTTCGGGATTAACAAAGTAAATCACGCGGAAAATTATGACATTACTCGCAACTCTGAAAAATATCGAGGAGCTGCAGTAGAGATGCCAATTGAAATTGTATATTTGGAATTTTACGATAGAACAATGATGCGTAGCGCTGACGTCACAACTACGCCAAGGCGCCGAGCGACGGAAATTAAGCAATTTTGGCATTAATAAACATTAGGAAATCGTAAAAGAAATAGTAATAGGATGTAAATTGATAATTAAAAGTAGTAATAAAGAGAAATAGCCTGGAAAGGACAGAATTAAGTAAAATGGTATGATATTCTTGGTAAAGACACGTAAGCGATCGGTAAATGTTCCAGAAAAAAAGTTGAAGACACAACGCAACAATGACAGGAGGATGATGCGTAGCAATCTCGAAGTCAGACGTGGGGTTCAACGCTCCGAAAAAAGATAAAATTTTAGAATGCAATTGTGCGAGAAACACGGTGAACATGAATGGATATAGTGAGTTTAGGCAATGATGTTCGTAACAACAATGCGTAACGCGGAAATATTTTGTGTCCCAGTATATTCAACAATAGGACATTTTGGAGGAAATGTAGCACGCGATAGACAGATAATCGCGTTATTAGTTGCATAATGGAAATAGGATGATAGGGGAATGAAAGGACATGCAAAGAAGATATTAGCGAGTTCAAGAAAATTTTGGTAATGTGTGGGGATGGAGAAATGCTGCGTAATATACAGCGAGGACGGCGCGCAACAATGGTTTGGTGCGGATTACAGTGTTTCCGGCAAAAGGGAAGTTATGAAACATTTTTTTTTTTTTGTTATGAAATTCACATTTTGAAGGAGAAGAAAGATTAAAATTAGCTTCTGTACAAGATCAAGTTCTGTCTTAACGTAAAATAGATTCAATAGATATACAGGCAGAATGCGCATTCGAGTGTGAATGAGTTTATTTATAATTGTCAGTATGAATGGAAATATTTTGGATTTTGTATCATGTAATTTAAGGGTATTATATCGTTGATGTGTTTATTTTGTTTGTCGTTAAGTGTTTTATGTGAGTCATGGGAGAGCAACGATCCCAGTTTTTAAATATATTTCAACTGAAATAACGACTAGCGCAGGAATTACAGAAAACAAATGGCGAACATCACTTGGTTCGACATTAAATTAAACGAACGTAGTTTAATTGTTGCATGTAGCTAGTTAATGACCTACGCCCACGTGCCCGAATAGTTGTTAGATCCTGTACAGGTCAGCCACAACCTTACACCCAGATTTTATGTGTAAGTAAGAAAATATCGGAAGTTCTGGGGGAGCAGCTAGTCGACGGGCAACCTTGGAGGTGGAAGCTGAGTATAACCAGGGCAATTGATAAGAGCGGGTTTTGGTTATTATTTTGGCGTTATAACGCCGGGCGATTATAAAGATTATAGTTGATCTAGAGCAGGTAGTGGTTCATTACATATTTTGGTGCGCCTAACGAGGGGCGATTATAGTTGTTTTCTAGATATAAGAGGAGAACGGTTCATTACAATAAATAAAAACCGAAAATTTACTCTTTTCGTAAGCAAATCCTCAAATTGTTTTGAGTCTGGTCTTGAGGTGTTTCACTTTTAAAAGTAAGGTTATGCTACCTTTGTTATAAGTAGGAATCTATCAATCTTTCCTCATAAATAAAAGAAAATAAAAGATGTACGGCGATGAAACAGAACTTGCAGTTTGTTACGATTTTCGGAGAGAAATGTTAAATTCATCGCAACGCTTGTTTTCAGTCAAGAGAAGATGGAAACTAGATGTGGCATGCGTTAACACGATACGAAAATGAGAGTATTATTTGTGAGCAGGTGATCTTGATCTTTTCAGTGAGATGGTGGGGATTTGTGCATTTTCCAGATAGATAACACTTTCAAAAACCGTTGTTGAGGTTATGGACCGTATAATAGAAATTGTCCCTCATGAATTAAATTTACACAGTACGAAGAGTACACAATATTTTACACAGAAATTTACACAGTACACAGTACGAAGAGAACACGAATAAAAAATTAAGTGCCAGAACAGAAACATTTATTTTCTCTATCTGCATCGTGTATTACACGTACACTCGTATTAAAAAACTACGATATTTGGGAATGAATGTATTAATAGAAAAGAGTATTCAAACAAAAATGTAATGCAGGTAAATGTGAATAGGACTGCTAGTGTTAACCGGCCTAAATCGGCTCCAGAACATGAAAAAGTTCAGACGTTTACGAAATAATAAAAATTAACAATTACAATACCTTACTTATTTGAAATGAAGATTATGGTATTGTCCAAGTTGAATTATGCCATACATAATCAGAAAGGGTTTAAAAAATGAATAGTTCTTCCTCGGGAGGATTTTATCATAGATACTTTAGGGAACTGAAACAACGCTTCCGGATTTTATTTGCTCCGCTACGCGTGAAATTGTAGCTTAAGATCGAAAAATATTCCTCACAATATGACAACGGTAATTTCATAAACAACAGCACCAGCAGTACGCAAACGAGAAAAGTTAAAACAATTTGTATAACAGCGCGAATGGGAACAAAATCGCATCAGCTCCATAGACAAATGAAAATATTCTCACTTAGCCATTAGAATCTACTCATCAGTCGGAGAATCCCGTCATACGCAGTTTTTAACTGTTTTTTGACGTAAATAAATAAATAAATAAATAAATAAAAGAATATTTTTATTCATACGAAGTTGAGCAAATGCTCATTGGTTAAAGAATATTCTCAGAATAAATGCTCATGTTCAGAGAAGATATACTGAGCAAATGTTTCTTTTTGATTCATACCATCCAATAAGTATCTGAGTACTTTTGTTTAAATCGACAGTAGATTGACTGTACAGCTTTATGCACTTACCAGTTTTACGATTAAATCTTTCACTTTGCTGATGATAAGTTTCATGCAGTAGCGTAACGAGACGTGTGGAGCGCGCCCGCAAAACTTTTATCCGGGCCTCATTTATAAAAGTGTAAAGCAAACACATGTGGTGTTAGTGCCTTAAATAATAAAAATATCCTTTAACAAATACGAATTTCTCAGTCAATGTTTAATAATCAATAGTAGAAAGATCTGCCTTTATAATTTAATTTTATGAAATTAAGACTGTTATGAAAACTACATGAATTGCTTACCTTAATTGATTTAGAAACAGTGTTGCATTAACTACCGAAGCGGAAACATCTTCTGGAAGATGATGTTTTTAATCTTTTATTGAATCAACTATCGCAAAGTATCAGAGAAAGTATCAAAGTCATTAATATAACGCAAAACCTTCAGCCTACAAGTAGGCCCCCTTTTACCTGCATTGCGGGTCCGAACGTTACGCCACTGGTTTCATGGTTTATCACCTCATGTTCGCTTGAGTTGTTGCGACGTAAACATAGTTTCAACACTCTCTGTTTGCATAAAAAAGAACAGGCTTGCGAAATTCTTTTTTAGTGTCCGAATGTGTACCAAAAGCTGATATCCTTAGAAGACTTTCAGCACTCAGTGGGTGTAAGGTTTTTCCTTGGCACAAAGAATACTGGCGGATTGAACCATTCAAAAGCAGTCAACAGGCATAAAGCTTGAGAATATAGCAGTGTCCAGTCTCATCCACTACTGATCGCAATATTGAGCAAAACTGTTCTGAGTAACCGATGATTGACTATTGATGAAGTGGCACACCATATGCTTGTTAGTCACGTTCTGCCTATGAGAAAGACGAGATAAATTGTCAAACGACATTCATTTGTTACAAGATATCACGCATCTAAATTCGCCCCCCAAGCTCTTCCAAATATGTATCTTCAGGCGTTAGATCATCCCAGATACAATTCCAGACTTGTCATGTCTATTGCCATCTGTACGGTCCACTTAAAGATGCTTTAAAAGGCCAAAAGTTTCCCTCCAACTAACAGGTAACCAACCATCGTCTTGCTGGTTAATCGAAAATCCTTTTTTATGGGGGTATAGGAAGGCTGGTACTAAGATGGACCAAATACTTCGCAAAGCATGGTGCCTATGTTCAAAAAAGTTCTCATTGTACATTTCGTGCTGTTGTTGTAATGAATAAAAACATTGAGTGCAGATACTTATTGAGTTACCCTCATATACGCAAGTTGTGACGTTTCCGTTGTCAATATTAGTGTGTTGTGAACAATGTGAAAAACACCTATGGATAATCAAATTAACTTTTTTAAAAGCTTCAAAACCTGTTCTTTCTAGTGAGATAGATTTGAAAGAATTTCTAGAAGGTATTTGCCTGTAAAAGGAGGCTGAAAATTTTCTATGTTGGGTCTTTTTGCCAAAATCGTTAATTTCAAACCTAATCCATGAAGTAATGGTAAGATCTATGAGGCTGAAACTCCCACTCCAATTATTTAGTCCCACATACAGACCTCAGGGTGTTCAAATCCATGAAAGATGCACGAGATGAAGAAATTGTCAAGTGGCAAAGGGAACATTACGGTCAGAAACTACCAAAGTTCGTCTTTGAAAGATTGCGGTCTCGTTTTATCCAACTATGGTTACAAATGGTTTCCAGCAGGCAAGAATTTTTACGTTTGATGATGGTATGATTCCAAAAGAGCATTTTGACTCAGCTAGGTTTTGTAGGTAGGTATAGTTATTTTCAGAAAGAAAATGAGACCGTTGGGCCTGAGACCACTGCCTCTATTGACTCGGTCAATTCCATATCCCCAGCAGTACAATCTGAAACGCCATCCGTCTCCCGAGTCCATTTCAAAGGGAGGCATCGCCTAACCAAAATCATTAGAAACCTCTCCAACCGAAAGGATTTCCAGCAGTGACTACCAAAAGGAAGAATATTCCTGATAGAACCGAAATAATTACATCTGAAGAAGCATTAGCTAGACAATGTGTTTTCAAATAAGAAAACTGGAGCTACAATAGCACATACATTCTATCATTATTTAATTTTTGCTATTCTCCGAAATTCAGAGTTCAACGAAAATTAGACCTGCGGCCTTCTTTTAAGCGTATCTTGTATTCGAAAAAAAAATTGCTTTATATTTTGCATTAACTTCGAGCAGAAATTACGCGAAGTTGTTTTCAAATCATATAGTACATTACCTTATTTAAAGATTTTTTTATGACTTTTTTAAAGAATATCTATTATCAATATTGTACTTTTGTAAATTTCAAAAATTTGGAGTGTTCGTCGGAAATGGGCATCTTACCTTCCGTTTTTTCCCGCTCTTTGATACATACGAGAGAACATTTAAAAAAATCAGAAAATAATTTACACTATCCGAGGGCAAAGTTTAATGAAACTGGAGGTGCTACAGACCGGCACAGACTTTTTCGTAGTAAATTTTTCGAATTTCCTTTGTGTGGACTAGTACTGTAGTCTAGCCCCTCCTTCCCTACTGCCATCAGATGGATAGAGGTTTCTTCAATTTGGAAAAGATGGTACGTGTGATTTAAGTGCTAGTAGTGTTCACAGACGTTTTGAAAAAAAAAACATTTTCAGTATTCAACTAAAGGTGCTACAGAATGGCACAGACTTTCCCGTAGTAAAGTTTTCTAATTTCCTTTTTGTGAACTGGTACTTAACAGTCTTGCCCCTCCTTCGTGCCTCCTGCATTTATCGCCGCCCAAATTACATTTTTTGAAATGTTTTCAACTTTCGGTTTCCAAGTAGTAAAACCCAAATATTAATTTAACAATATTAAAGAATGCTAAAACCTAATCCTAAATAGCAATTTTGTAGCAAAATTTTGAGCAGTTTAAAAAAAAATGGCGTTAAGCGTTACTGTTAATACGAAATTAGAAACTCTTTTTCACAAGAATCTATCGTTTTCCTAAAACTTTATTTAAATTCATTTCAAGCACTTCTACTCACAATGCAATAATGTACAAATGCATTAAGATATATTAACGGTGTGAGAAATATTTAAAAAAATACATTTGTGCAATTTAAAAAAAACAACTACAGAGTACACCAAAATTAACTTTATGTCATATTAAACAGTATCAGTACCACTATCTTTCGCAAAAGTTTGAAGAAAAATTTGGAGCCATTTTTGAGAAATAGGTGTTTGAGCGTTTCTGAAAATGCGGGATTTTGAGTTCATATTTGCAGAAAACTTGTGCTTTTGAGAAAATTTATTTGATATCATTTAAAGCACATGTTATCATAAATATAATCCTGGGAAGAAATCGCCTCTAATGTAAGTATTACCGACGTGAGATTCAAGTAAAAAAATACATTTTTTATTTTTTGAAAAAAACAAAACACGTAAGAATAAAGCAATATGGGGTTCATGTTATCGTATAGGAGTTGTTTGGCACTAATCGCACAATAAAATTAAAGAAAAAATTTGGAGTCTTTTTGAGAAAATCTTGGTTTTGTACAAGTATTTTTTTAAAATTTGCAAATATTGCACGCACTATAAGAAAACTACTAAAATTTTTGTTAAAAATTGACATGGCCGTTATGAAAGAACTATTTATGGACAACAAATATCATTTCTTCAATGTTTTAGTTGTAAGAAGACTCCGAAATAAATTCAAATTTTGGCAATTTTCGAAAACTTAGAGATTACCGTGAAAATCGGACCTATGCCATGTTTATAAGTGTATTATACTCTATTCTTACAAGAAATTTAAAGAAAAAATTTTTAGCACTTTTTGAGAAAATGTTGAAAATATTCCTAGGGCTTCATGTTTTAGGCGCTAGTAGTGTGGACGGACGGACGGACGGACGGACGGACGGACAGACGGACGGACGGACGGACAGACAGAGAGACGGACAGACAGACGGACAGACAGACGGACAGACAGACGGACGGACAGACGGACGGACAAACGGACGGACAGACGGACGGACGGACAGACGGACGGACAGACGGACAGACGGACGGACAGACGACACGACAGAGACGGACAGACGACAGACGGACGGACAGACAGACGACGGACAGACAGACGGACGGACAGACGGACAGACAGACGGACAGACAGACGGACAGACAGACGGACAGACAGACGGACAGACAGACGGACAGACAGACGGACAGACAGACGGACAGACAGAGACAGACAGACAGGCGGGCGGGCGGGCGGACGTTTTGAAAAAACACTTTTTCGGTATCAGGGGACCCCATAACGTGTGTTTCCGTTGAAATCTCGAAATCGATTTTCCGCAGCATTTCATAACTTTCTCTATACTACGTATATTACTTCGTATATACGTATGAATATGAGAAAGTAACTACAGGTGCTACAGAATGGCACAGACTTTCTCGTACCAATTTTTCCTAATTTTCATGATGTGGCCTGGCTTTAAGGTCTTGCTCCGTTCTCTGGCCAGCAGCCATCTATCGTCGCCCAAAATACATTTTTTGACTATTTCTCAACTTTTTGCTTTCCTAGTTGTACAACCGAATTATTACACCAAGAATATGAAAAAAGAGTATAACTTCGTCCTTAATAGAAATTTTCATTGACAAATTCGTAGCCTTTTTCTTAGAAAATGGCGATTAAGCATTACTGCAAATGCGAAATTTGAAGCCTCTTTTCCCAGAAATCCTTCATCTATTGAGTTTTCGAAATCCTTCATTTGAAGCAGTTTCACTAACAAATATAATAATGCATACAAAACGATGGAAATATCCATATTACATGTGTAATATTTTTAAAATACAAAAGAATACACCAAAATGAACTTGTCATATTAAACAGTGAAATTAGCACTATCTATTGAAAAAATTTGGAGTCGTTTTTGAGAAAATGGTGTTTGAGCGTTTCTGAAAATGCGAAATTTTAAGCTCATTTTTACAGAAAACTGTTGAGTAACCGAGAAACTTTATGTGACATTATTTAAAGCAATGTACTTATAAATATAATGTAAAGAAATCGCGTTTAATGTAAATTTTACTGACCTGGGAGACCAGAAAAAAAAATAGATTTTTGTAATTTTTTAAAAAACAAAATAGCGCAATATTGCGTTTATGTCATCGTATAGGGTTTGTTTGACACAAACCCTACCAAAAATTAAAAGAAAAAATTTGGAGCTTTTTTTTAGTAAATGTAGTTTTTGTAATTTTTTAAAAATTGCAAATATTGCACGCAAAGTTGCACGAAAACTACTAAAATTTACAAAATATCTACATCACCATATTGAAAGAACTGTTTATGCACAACAAAGTTCATTTGAAGGAAAAATAGATCTTCAATTTCATAGTTGTAGGAAGATGCCGAAAAAAATTCAAACTTTTGCACATTCCGAAATTTCAGAGTTAACCGCGAAAATTGGACCTTTGTCAACTTTATAAGTGTATTTTACCATATCCCTACAGGAAATTTAAAGACATTTGGAGTAGTTTTTAAGAAAATTTTGAAAATGGGCGCAAGTTTTCTGCGTTCGCACGAGGTTCTCACTCAGCTCAAAAACCCATCCCCGCGCTTTGCGCTCTTGCTTATACACCTCCCAGACCACGTGACACGCAACCATCTCGCTTTCGCGGGGCACTTCATGCCACGTGACTGCCGCGCCGCCACGCATTTTGGGCATCCTTTCCCATGGATTCCTGGAATTACTCCACATACCTCGGGGTGCCTCCGCCCCTTAGCTATCTATCGCATTTGTACTTCCTTTCTTCACACACTATTCTCTGGCGCCCTAATCCTGCGATGCGGTGCCTGCAAGGCGCCGGTCTTCCTGCTTGTTAATACAGTACGTTACACTATCCAGGATCGTAGTTCAGCAGCCAAACCAGACCCGAGTACAAAGTGCTGGTTAAACTAGCGATATCTACGACCTTCTCGTGAATGAGTGTCGCATCAGATCGCCAGTTTCTCAGAAATTAAAGATAAAAATCACAAAATGCAGCGTGTGATTTTCATTCCTAAAGGCGAATATAATGTTGCTAAAACCCACATAACTGAAGCATGCATGCTGGGCTGTGATAATATTCAACCATGTCTTCATGTAGCGTACCTCGACAATACTCAATTACATGGGAAAAAATTCTGATATTTTTTAACACACTTTTCATAAAAAAATGTAATAAAATTGATAAAATAAAAAAAAATTGTTAAAATATCTAAATTTGCAATATAGTACTAAATGTGTAATAAAAAATTTGGATAGTGTGTTAGGACCACAACGATTCACCAAAATTACAGTTTTGAGAAGGTAAGTAGAAAGACAAAAAATAAGTAACAACAAAAAAATTCGTGTCTACTAATGACTCACCCACCTTATGGTCCTGGCCTGGCCCCATGTGATTATTTTCTGTTCCCTACAGTCAAATATCACACGTGAAGAAGGAGGTTCTCAAGCCCTGAAAAAGTGTGCTACCAAACGAAGATCATTATGGTTCTCTTCTCTGAATACAATGTGAAGAAGGGAGAGGCAAAAATCATCATTAAAAAAAATCAAAAACATTTTGAAGTTATAATGGTGGCTAATGGATCAATTTAAAAAAATAAAGCAGCTTAATTTCTGAAACACATTTATTTCAGTAACATATACAGAAAATAAAAGTGGACACAGTTCTGTATGGAACAACTTATAATACAGTAAAGACCCACTTTAGTACCATTTAACTTCATTGATGATCTAAAGAGGAGTATATGTACAAACTTACTCCCAGAGAAGTGAGATTTGGTATAAAATATTACTTCTATTATCTTCAAAATAACAAAAAAATTCTTGATTGCATTTTGACAAATCCTAAGATTACTGGTAATGTAATTATCTACACATCCTTCGCTACCCAAATGTGATTTGGATTCTGTACATTTTTTGAAGAAATGATTTTAATAATATTCCCTTTATGAAACTTAAGTGCAGGATGAAAATAAACAAAGGTGAATGATTAATTCTACATGTCAATAAGGCAAATGTTAATGGAAGTTACTGGCATCCATATTCAACTTAACAAGCTGATCACAAGCCCAGCAAATAGGCAGAATCATACTTTACAATCACATTTTCATTTCAAAATGTAGCCTTTGGTCCATTTCCTAACAAACAATGAAGTTTATGTAACTTATGCTGTGCAAATGTATAACCATAGAAGATTCAAATGAAGATGTGTGTGTAAAAATTGCACACACATTTCTCCAGGGTCAAATATATCCATACACATTTTACCACTGGAGAAAGATTGAGATATGTTTTAAAAATCATTCTGAAAATATTGGAATGATGACGTTTCCCAATTATAAATAAATATTTTGCAACTAACTATCCACTTTATCCAGCTTTCTACACATTAAAAATATATTATTTGTTCTCCATTTGTACGTACAGCACTACAAAAGCCAATTAAATACTTCATTATTTTATCAAAAGTAATGTAATATTGACTACAGCACTGAATAACACCAAGATTTGCGACAATTTAGTACAATGTATAAATTACTTTGCTCACAGAAGACATAAAAATAAAAAAATTTAATGAATATTTTATGGGTAGTCCCTAACAGCATCCACAAAAAATTAAACTTGAGATTTAAGAGATGTAATGATTGATAACTAGAAGCAATATATCACAAAGCTGGAGAATCCCTCTGATAATGATTTTATTTTATTTTGCACATAATCAACACTTGTGACTCTTCAGATTCTTTTCTCAAGGAAGTGCTTCATGTTGCATTACATACTCATCAGAAGCAGAGTATAATACAAAAGACTGGAGTCCTCTAATATCCACAAAAGACAATTGCTGGAAATATAAATTTATTGTCAAAACATTGTTAGAAAAAAAAACAATACATGAACAAGTAAACACTAGTCCAAAGTTCAGTTTTATTGTCACGAATATTCCTTCATTCATGTAAGAAACTATAAAACTTAAAAACAACTTAACAAACACAATGTAACTTAAAAACACAAACTACAATTACAGAAACCAGTAACAAGCTTAAAAGAACTGTACACAAGCACTCTTATTTCCAAATACATTTCCATTACTAACCACGATAAGTAATACCAAAAAATTATAATTTCAATTAGTGAACTCAATAAACTTGAAAGATTTACCCAACGTTATACACCAGGCCTGGGCAACAAGTCGATAACGATCAACAAGTCGATTGCAGCATATTTTTGGGTCAATTTCTTTTATTATTCTCTCTTACTAATGGTACATCTGAATATCAGTTTGATGCATGATTAACAGACACAGTCATCACATTAATTAGTAAATAAGGATTCATTTTGCTTATATATACTTGAGTAAATAAAAAACATTTGTGTTTCAACACAATTATTTGTTGTGTAAAAAACAAAGACCTGTTCTTCCTAATAACATTCAAATGGGCAATGGTCATCACCTTCACTTTTATTTATAAAAGAAGATCTCATCTGAGTAAAAGGTACCAAGGCCTGTTATACATAACCAGCAAATTTACCTTACAATAATCAGGTCTATTCAGAAAAAACTGAGTGCAAGAAAACATAAATAGTTGATGTGTTAAGAGACTTCTCATTCAGAATTCAGTGAAATGCATCATTACGTTCAATGAAATTTACTACATGTATTCTAATCTGCAGCCTAGAAAAAGCTTTCCCAGCAAGAAACAATCGAAGTGGCAGAAATATAGTGACAATTAGGATCAGGATAAGGTTCAAAACAAACAGATGTAAAAGATTGCATTTCAAAACAGGGCATCAGTCAAGCTCAGGTTCAAGTAAAATCAACTTAAAAAATTCTTCACGCCAAGCAAATACTTTCCAGCCATTTACTCACCGTTATTCATTCCATGGCAATACTTCGTAAGACATATTTGACAGTATATGCAAAAGCAGCAAAGCCAATTATAACACATATGTTGGTGAGTGCACTGTGCAAAGGGCTCTGATCATTATTCGCTAATTCATTCTGTATCCCTCCATGAGCATCAGCCACTACTGCAGATTGAGGATTATTCCTTGCTGCCAATTCAGCTTCCGCCCTTCTTTCCAATTCAGTCTTAATGCTCTGCAAAGGGACAATCATAATGGAAATGAAGAAAGAATGTAACAGACGTGATGCATGATGTTTTTAACAACAAAATTATTCACATATATTTTTCAAAACATTGCATATAAAACTGAAATATTAAAAACTCAAATCTTCACAACAAGTTTTCAAACTATCTCATTAGACAGCAAATTGGCAGGCCATTATCAACAAGGAACCATGCACTATGAGAAGGAACACACTTACATTAAAGAGTTCTTAAATTAAATCTACATAAATACAATTGGTTTACACATTCATATGAGTTTATAAAATGCACCCTCCTGGGCACAATTTATTTATAACATTAACTGACAACACCCCAAATAATTTTCAAATATGGAACATTTAAAGAGAGTTATTGCTTATACTGGAGTGTAAAGTATTTTGAAGACGAAAGAAATTTTTAATAGAAAAGAATTGGAAGCTGCCTTGTATTTTTGTGCTTCTTAAAAATAAACAAGTCACTTAAAATATAATTTTACTTTTTCATGTAACTGCTCCAGCTATTAACTAAACATGCTGATGGGAAACCTCACTGCCAGTGTATACTATCGAATTCATTTATATTCACAATTATATTGTAAAGCTGCTAATGTTAATCAAGTAAAAAAATTTTCAAAATGTCCTAGAGGCGGCGACACAAGCGAGATCTTTTGAGACATATCAATTTTAATGAAAATCTTCATTACAGTGCTATTGTTATTTACTGACAGTACAACAGAACTTTTGAAACGAACCACTTTCACATAAAGGGCCCTCAAAATGTGGATTACAGACTGCCAAGAAGACCTCATTTGGACTGTAGCGAAGGTTGGCATACAAACAAACATGTGGAGGAGCGGGTAGAGATTACAAACTTAACCGAAGTTCCAATCAAGCAAGCCCTCGAAGGTGAAGACTCACAGGTTTGGTTACAGGCTATGGCGAGCGAGGTAAAATCCATACTCGAAAAGAAAATCTGGGACTTGGTACCCAGACCAAAAGATGGGGACACAACAGGGAGCATTTTAGTCCTGAGAAGTATGGAGAGTAAGAGAGATGAAAGGCAACGATTGTAGCTAAAGGGTACTCTCTAATTGAAGCGTCGGTACTCTCTAATTGAAGCGTCGGCCTCAGTGGACACTGAGGATGTTTTCACCAAGACCTTAATCAACACTAAAGCACAACAGATGCCTGGAACTGTAGGATGAATGAAAATGGAGTAAATAATCTCGATGAGAAAAGTTGAAGTTATCCCCAGGGAAATACAATCCCATTCAACAAGCTTCAATCAACTTGCCAAGCATTTGACTGCTGCTTCTCCATCTTCCTAAGTGTGATCAGTATGTAACAGTTACTGTGGATGTGTGTGATCGATCTATTCGCTTAAAAGTTTTTTTATGAATCACATTACATTCCAGAACTGGAATCCTGGACAATGCATGTTCCTTTTCTAAGCCCAGGCACTGCCCATAATTCCAACAGTAGTGTTGGAATGTCACCTTTTTGCAATTTTGAACACACAGATTCGCTGGCAATGAGATTGGTACTATTCTTTGATGCACTCTAGGAGAAAATTTAAAGGCAAAATTTGGAGAAGTTTTTGATAAAATAATTGGTCAACAATTGCCTATATTCATGCAAAATTATGCAGAAACTAAACATATTTTCAAAAAAAATGTCCATCTTCAATATTGTAGTCATAGGAAAAAATTTTGAACTTACACAATTTTCAAAAAAATCAGGGAAATCAATGAAAATGAGATCTTGCACCATTCTTTTAGCATCCTCTAAACTATCCAAGGAAAAATTAATAAAAAATTTGGAGACCTTTATGCGAAAATTTTGAGTTTTTTTTGAAGTTTCATGTAAAGTATTCCCCAAAATCAAAATATCCATTTCAAACTCGCAGAGCTTCTATCATATTGATGACAGGTGGGGAGACGGAGGGGCAGACTTCAGCTGTCAATTGATTTTTCGGTTTCAACGATCTACACAACATGGATTCTGAATAGTGTTACAAGAAGTTATATACTACAATAATGTTTTGTTGTTTGTTTTTTTTGTTTGGAGGAAAAACTGTAATTTTTTCCAGCAGCATTATAATATTTTCACTATACTGAGTGAACCAAAGATGAGAAAGTAAAAGGCATAAATGGAAATGTAATAATGAAATAAATACGAGAAAATTATCATAATTTCCAAATATCATAAATATGCAACCAAGAAGATAATTTTGTTCCTTTTAACTGAAGCATAATGTAATAGGGTACTGACATTATTATGATCACCTGGAATCTCATGAAAATATGTAGTTTGATATGATTTACATAGATTAAGGGAAAATAATCTCACCCATTGTGGCAATTTTTAGTTCCTAACAAATTACAAACATTACATACCACATTGTAAAAATTAAACAATTAAATAAAAGAATAAATGTACTAATTTTGAAAATTGGATTATTCTTGTTATTATGAATCATCTTTTGTCAAAAGTTAACAATGACAAATAAAGAATAAAAGACTGGAAGAGCAGTTGCAAGCTGGACACCTAAGGTCGATTAACGTTGGTGTAACAAAATTAATACTGAAGTTTAATTTTATGTAATGGTTCATTTATTCACTGAAAATTGAGTTTTGGAAATAACATTTTCATCATTTTATCATGATGATATTTCTCTGCAAGGAAAAACAAATAAATAATAAAGTAAATAAATCAGCTATTTTGCATTGACTTCAAAATAAAGCAGGAAGCAATGGGACTTTTATAATCGCCAACCTCGGATTTCAAGGCAAATGCATTTTCAGTTGTCTCATACTATCCTGGGTACTGATACACACAAATCCATTCCACTAAAGGCATTTAATCGACAATAAAAGTCCTAAAAGAATTTGTGTCATAGGCTTTCAAAAAGGATTCTTGTCCTAATTTGCAGAAGGGCAATGTGTGTATTGACGACATGCAGATTCAAGAGAACAATGAAAAAATATCCATTCACGAGTGGCCACCACTACAAACATTTCACATAACTAGGGAACGGATTTTATTGTAATAAAAATATCAAAATATGTACATATATATGTATTTATTTTTTCAAAAATATGTAGGAAAAAATGAAAAATATGTAAAATAAAAATTGAAGTTAGAGTTTAAAATTGTTAGATACAACATGCATTTTCAAGTTTTTAAAGAAAAAAATGTTGTTGATGAGCTCTCAAAATAGATTTGTAGTGGCTGAAGGAACATTCCACATCTACAGAAGAAATTGGACCGTATTTGAACGCTGATATGTCCATTGGGTTCAGTTCTAGTTCCAGTGTTGAGGTGTCTTTTCCTCCGCTGAGAATGTTGGCAATGATTTTCATGACTTTCCATCCTGGATTTTTCTCCAACGAACCTTGTAATTTCTTTTTCATTTTTCTGTGCTTTCAGCTGTTATGTCTTTTTAATTTTGCTAATGCACAGTTAATAACTTCAATACTAGCAGCTAATGGCATGTTCTCAGACTCAAGCTTTGCGATAGCATTTACTAAAAAAATTTGCATTTGCAGAAAGGAAAGCCAAATTGTATCTCAGACTAGAATCATAAATCAAAGATTTTGCTTTTTGTGGTGCCGCAGATGACTTGGAGTCCAGCTTCAAAAGATTATCTTTTATTTGCTCAAATTTTTCACAATAATATTTAGCTGCTTCTAGCCACGTGTCCCATCTTGCAATTACCGGCTGTGGGGGCAAATTCAGTTCCGGATAACTGTCTTTAAACATTTTAACTCTGGTTGGAGCTTTCAAAAATACTTTCTTAACAATCGATATCAAAGTATCGACATCAGGAAATTGATGTCGAACAGTTTCTGCCTTGATGAAGAGCTCTATGTAACTCGATGTACTACGCACGTAAGATGAAACATCTTTGGGTAGAACACTTTTAATGCATTCCCCGCTTCCACCTTGTAAGGAGCAGCATCAGTTTAAAAAAAACAACATGTTTTCATGCATGATACCACTAGGCCACAGCAGACTCATAGAGTCATTGAAAAATCTGGCAATTGTAGCATGGTTGCACTTTTCTAAAACTTCACAATTTAACAGAAATGGTGACGAAGGAGATTCAGGGCATATCTTTCCTACAATAATATTTGCAATATATCTTCCTTCAACGTCAGTAGTTTCATCAATTGAAACCCAGACCTTACTAGTTTTTTTATTTCCTCTCAAAGTTTAGTCAGAGTTTCCAAATGAATAGTTTTCATGTAATTTTTTTCTGAGTGTGCTTTCATCCGGAATTTGTTTGTTAGTGTATTTTTCTAAGAAGCTCTTGAACTCAGGGTCGCTGACTTTCTAAATGGCAATATCGGCTCTAACGAATGCACGACACAAATCGGTCAAGAAGACTGACTTACTTGATTGAACATCAGGTGAAGATGTCAGGAATATTTGCTGAAGCTTCAATTTTCTTTCTTTGTTTCTCTGTGTTTTACTGTAGCGATGTGCTGCGTGACTTAAAACCGTTGGGAGGTTGAAACTTTTTCTCACATCATGCGCAGTAAAATATACTCGAGTCAATTCTGAAGGTTTCATTAGGAAACTCGCAGATGTATCTAGCCACCAACTCTTTGGATGTCACTTCGATTTTTTGCATTGTCTCGTACTAGTCCACACCACTCAATAAGATTGTTACATGAAACGTAAAATACTTGAAAGTACAGTCTGTAGTTTTACGAAGTGCTGGTTGTATGTGACCAGTTGCAGTGGAGAGCTAATATTGATAGTTTCCGATTTTCGCATTTCTGAGGCCGAGAGGTATCTTGGTGGGGCGCAGGAAGCACGATAAGACTGACATTCTAAACAATGTTTGTCCGATTAATATTGTGTTACGCGTGGGTTGAATGTAACATGAGAAAGTATGTGATTGCTTACACTTTTGCTTCTTGACCATTCGCTCATCCTACGCGGTTTCTGAGAAGCAAAGGCAGAGGGTCAGTCGGAGTGAAGGTCAGGAGGACATAAACGTGCAGTGTTACATTACTCGTTTTTCAGAAAAACAGATTCCCGGAATATTATTGGGAAATTCTTATTTCATTTTTTTTACAAGTAATATTCGAATGTAACGAAATATGTTAAAAAATAGATGTAAAAGATAAAATATGTGAAAATATGTACTTATACTAAAATATGTAAGAATATGTAAAATAAAAATGGTTTCAATTCATTTAGAATGTCTAGAAAACTCTAGAAAACAAATTCAAAGCAGGTACCTTGTTTCTATCAAAACATGTATTTACATGAAAATCCATTCCCCACACATAACAATGTATTTGAATACTTGAATGATGAAGCAAAGTTTCTTTCCAGCCTTTAAAACTATTTTAACAGACAAGAAAAATAATATCTCTGTATAAAATCTGAAGAAATCTTTGCAAAATTCCATGCTGCTTATTTCCACATATGAGTAACATGTGGATATAGTTTAGTCACACTAATACATTTCAAAATACTTGCTTTCCTGCATAATTAAAAGAAATAGTGCCCTGATTTAAAAGCTTTATAAAGCTATTGGAATGCCAAGAACATCCAGGTTTCAATGCCTCATATTAAAAACATAGCCTAAAATAATAACAACAATAACAATAAGAACTAGTGACCTGCAGCAGCAAAATCCCTGACGAGCAAAACCACCCAAAATGGTTTCCCAAAAAGGAGCAGGCTCACTGCTCAAGAACAATAAAATTATTTTCTTTAATACTGCAATAAATTAAATATTGAAAGAAAAACAGTCTTCTTTTCTACTGTGATAACCTAGTGTAGTGAATACAAATAAACAGTTGTTTATATACCAAGAAAATCAAAAAAGTTGCTTTCCATAATGCAACACATAAGTAGCAAATATTTATGGGTACCTACTTCTTGGAGCCTCAATGTCACATAATATAAGGTGTGTCATAAGCAGTGATGCACTAATTATGAGAATTCACACCAAACACAGAGTTTGAATTGTCAGAATAACACAATTAGTACTTGCATTTGCATCTTTCAGTCAAAACCAAAAATGTCTCACTGTTTTCAAATATTTTCTCAGTTCCCGGGTATCTAACAAACCCAGACACTTCCCATGTGCGGCGGCTGTACAGTTTTCTTTGAATTTCTACTTGCATCAGAAATAGTAATATGGATAATATTATTAAAAATTAAAACATAAAAAATAATGCAAATGCAATTCAATTAGCATTTTTACATTTCAAATGCAGATATGAAGAAAAAAAAGTATTTAACTTACAGTCACAAGATCAGGGAAGAGTTCACAAAATGTTTTATCCTTCAGATTGAATTCAAGGCTCTGAGCAGCCAACTGCCGCTTCTCAAACTCTGAAGATTCAATGCTGCCTAGTGTGGGGCTCTTTTCAATCTACAAAACAAATGGGGGAAATAAAAACATTAATTAAGAATATACATTTTATAGTAATTCCTTTTACAAGAAAGGTACTCAGTGAAATGTCCAGTAAAAATGATTCCACCGAGGTTTCTAACAGTCAAAACATGCAAAATTTATTAACTTCATTACTTGTAAATCATCAACTTAGCCCATTAATGATGCTTTAAACTATTTCAGATCAAATTAAAAGTCATAAATTTGTTTAGTCATGTTCATTAAAAACTCAAATTCAATTACAACAAATGCATACAAACAAGTAGAGAAAACAACACAAGTACAAAATAAAATTTAAAAAAACAAAAAAAAAACTCCCTCATTACTTTTGACAATTCCAATAAATAATCGCAAATAAATGCACAAACAACAGAAGTACAAAATAAACCTAGTTTAATAATAATAATAATTATTGTTATTATTATTATTGTTATAATTATTATTGTTATTATTGTTATTGTTATTGTTATTATTATTGTTATTATTATTGTTATTATTGTTATTATTATTATTGTTATTATTATTATTACTATATTTATTGGAGTCACATTTACAATTTCAAATGTGTATGACCAGTCAGATATAATGTATGCAGGTGCACAGGATTTTAGCTTTCTCTTAATACACACTATCTATACTAATATATAAAGACAGAAGTGTGTTGTCTTCCAGCACGGTAATCTCTGAATCTACTGAACCAATGCTGATGAAACTTTTGTGCTAGCATCCCTTAAAGGCTTGGAGTACTATAGGCTATGATTTACAAACATAAACGGTAATATATTTTCAAAATAATTACTTTTCTAAGACAGTTTTCGCCTAGCCTTACATCACAGATTCAAGTGTGCATCAATGTCAATAGTTTAGCTGCGCGCCACCAGAGGATGACGTCTGAGATCTACTACTGATTTCATCAATGTCCAGAATTATTGAGAAATTCATTAGAGTTTGAATAAGGTTATGTAATGTCCCTGTGTGAATATTTGAAAGAAAGCCGTAACTGAAGTGGTAAATAATGTCAATGTTCATGTATTGCCTAGTCCGTGTTATATACTAAGTGGCAAGAAATCATTGTGAGTTTGAAAGTGTTTAATAATTGAGGTAGGTTGAGAGAATAAAAAGTACAATAGTATACAGTGATGTACAATGTACAATATACACATATCGTATACAATCTAAACGTCTTCTTTTACATAAATTTGTGACAACTGAATTGTTTGACTAAACGACTGTCACTATTATCAAAACATATTACAAATGCCAATAGATGGGCAGTCTACTAAAATTTTGAATCTGTTACTCAGAGGGAAGGTTGACTTGCTGAAGTACTTACTCGCCCCATTGAAAACAATACTGCAAGAAGGGGAGAAATGTGAATAATTCTCTAAGTAGTAGGGCAGCTGTTCATTAGGACTCTCAATTTGACTATTTACACAGTTCTTAGGTTCAAAATGGTAAAATGGAAAATGTGTAAATCTTTTTCTTCAATATGCGAAGGCAGTTTGAACAGTGGTGTGTAATTTAGGAATGATCATTAACATATTAAGACTAATCTGTACAGTTGTTTGTCATATTAATTGCAGTTGTACTTTTTTCTTCTACATGCGAAGAAATTTAGTGCAGTTGTTGGTAATTAAACAATGGTCATTACAACATTAAGACTAATATGTGCAGTTGTTTTGCATGTCACTGGCTCCTAATGAATGTAAGCATGAATTCAAATATATATTTTTCAATAAATAATTGGAAAAAAATTAATTTATCTAAAAATATTTTGTCTAAGCAAATCTGGGAGTCCTTTGTTTCTATTTTTCAGTATTCATGTTCATATTGGTAAAATGGAAAATGTTTGTATGTTTTCAGCCGACCCAGTAAAAGTTTTTCTTCAATAACTTAATTTACATATTAAGACTAATCTGCGCTATTGTTTTGCATATCAATGGCTGCCAATGAATGATTTCATCCATATTGTTCCATAAAATATAAGAAAAACTTAATTTATCTAAAAACGTTTGTCTGAGCAAATATATAAATCTGGGAGCTCTTGGTTTCTATTATTCAGCTCTCACGTTAAAATTGGTACAATGGAAAATGTTTATTTGTCTTCAGTCCACCCAGTAAAAGTTTTTCTTCAACATTTGAAGGAGTTTTGTGCAGTGGTATGTATTTTCGAAATGACCATTTACATATTAAGACTAATCTGTAGAGTTGTTTGCATATCAATTGCTGTTGTACTTTTTTCTTTTATATGTGAAGAAGTTTAGTGCAGTGGATGAGAATTATAGAATGATAATTTATTTATTAAGACTAATATGTGCTTTAGTTTTGCATATCAATTGCTCTCAATAATTGAATTCATCCATAATTTTCTATAAAAATTAGGCAGAAATTAATTTATCTAACAAAAAGTTTGTCTGAGCAAATAAATAAATCTGGGAATTCTTGGTTTCTATTATTCAGCTCTCCTGCACAAATTGGAAAAATGGAAAGTAATTTATGATTTTGTAAACCCAGTAAAAGTTTTTCTTCAATATGGAATGCATTTCTGTGCAGTGTTATGTAATTTAGGAATGATCATTTACATATTAAGACTAATCGGTAAAGTTGTTTTGCATATCGATTGCTCCCAATGAATGAGTTCATTCATATATTTCTAAAAAAATAAGCAGAAATTAATTGGTCTAAAAATCTTTTTGTCTAAGCAAATAATATCTGAGAATCTTTGGTTTCTATTATTCATATTTCAGGATCCATAATCTCTATCACTTGAGATAAAATAATGATGCTAATATTGTTTTGTTATGTGGCTCAGTGCATTGTCAATTTATTATTTACACATAATGTAATGTTGATGGATCATTAGTTTTCTATTGCATCAGTCGAATGATGAATTGATTTACCTGAACAAATAAGTTTTATACTACACATTACTAGCACATAGGACATTAAACATATATATTTTTGTCATCTTTAGAATTATAAAAACTGGTAATTATGTTTCAGAATAGATACAAGTATTTTCATTTATTTTGATGATTATGAATCATCAATTATGTTATTACATCTATAACTATTACTCCGGATCTACCTCTACCGTACCCGTGCATGAACTTGCGAATGTTATACACCGTTTAAAACAGTAAGTGCCTTCAAGGTCACGAGTTGACAGATCAATTACAAAACTTTTTTATGGATACAATAGAAGAAAAAATATAAAAATAGGATAAGTTTTACAACGTGACAGTTTTGATTGTGTTGGAATATATAAAACTCCACAAAACGTTTATATGTGAGTACAAGTATTTTATTTTGTAGTTTAGATTTGTTCATTGCTTTTAGTAATAAAGTGAATGTTTAGAAGCTGGAACTTCAAACAAGAAAAATGTCATTATTTGTGGAAAAGTGAGCGAGGTAATCTGGAAATTTCCAAATGGGGGTCAAGAGAAGACAGCTATCGTGGCGTGGCCGGGCAGAGCATGGCAGGGAGTAGGGCGGAGACGGGATACAATAGAAGAGATAGAGGTAGGTCCCGCCACAGGGCATGAAAAGATTGAATTCCTCTTCCTGTATAATAATTTACTGTAATAAATGCCTGAGCAATGCCGGGTACTTCAGCTAGTTATAAATAAAGGTAAAAGCAGTATTTTAATATAAGGAATGTTCACCTCTATGTGAAAGAAATGGAAGCAACATTCAATTTTGATTTTGAATACACTGCTAACAATTTTTAACCCTCCGCTTTCCTTATGTCTAGCAAAAGGGTGCTCAAGAAGACTTGGGCAGAGTTTAAAATTAAAACTTATTTTGCAATTTTACTTCTTATTAAGAACTTAAACCATCATTACCCAAACAATAAAATTTACAACAATGTATGTTACCGATACTGATTATATGAATTTGAAAACCAACTAGTGGTGCTACACAATGGCACAAATGTACTAGTTACTTTTCTAATTTGTTTGGTCTGGTCTACCTTTTCGGTCTTGCCACATGCCATCTATCGCAGCCCAAATCATACTTTTTTTTTTTTTTTTTTTTACTTTTTCTCAATTTGTCAGTGTCGTAATGGTAGAACCGAAATATTACTTTAAGAATATTAAAGAAGAGTAAAATCTCATCCTAAATGGCAACTTTCATTGAAAAATTTGGAGCCGTTTCTAAGAAATTGGCATTTAACCATTACTGTAAACGCGAAATTTGAAGCTCTTTTCACAGGAATCTATTGAGTTTACGAAAAATTTCATTTGATGGCATTTGAAGCACTTCCACTCACAAATGCAATAATGTATTCAAATCATTGGTAATGTGCACATTAACAGCTTGCATATAAAAAAAAATTTATATTTGTGTAATTTTTCAAAAAACAAAAGAATACACCAAATGAACTGTACTCATATTAAGCAGTGTAATTAGCACTATCTGTTGGAAAAGTTTGATGAAAAAATTCGCAGCCATTTTTGAGAATATGGCGTTTGAGCAAGATTTTTCATTCTTTTGATCTTTTCCAAATTGAAGGAACACCTGTCCTTCTGGCTCTAGTTGAAGCTTTGAAAGTTTGAAAAGCATTTGTCAAAATTTGGGAGTACTGACCGTAATGAAAGAGATATTTATGGACAACAAATATCTTTTGTAGGAAAATCTCAATCTTCAATTTTATAGTTGAAGGAAGATGCTGAAAGAAATTCAAACCTTTGCAATTTTCGAAAATTCAGAGTTAACCGTGTAAATCGGACCTATGTCTCCTTTCTAAGTATATTTTACTCTATTCTTACAAGAAATTTAAAGAAAAAATTTGCAGCAGTTTTTTAGAAAATTTTGAAAATGTCCGAAGTGCTTTATGTAAAGTACCCCCAAAATTAAATTGATGTTTTTCAAAATCACAGAGCGTTGAGTCAGGCCAGATGGAGAGGGGTTTCTTCAATTTGGAAGAAATCCTATGTGTGGTTTGGCACTAATGTTCACATACACCAGACAGACAGACGGACGTTTTGAAAAGAAAAGAGAGAGAGGGAAAAAAACTTTCTCGGTATCAGGGGACCCCAGAACGTGTATTTCCGTTGAAATCTCAAAATTGATTTTCCGCAACATTACATAACTTTCTCTATACTACGTATATTACTCTGTATATACGTATGTATACGAGAAAGTGAAGAGTGGTGAGAGGGGTAATTCTTGGACACACCATGTATGTCCTTTCCCAGTACTGAATTAGTTTCCATTTAACGATTTGAATGAGAAGAAAAAAAAAAAAAAAAAAAAAAAAAAGAACCAACAACAGCTTTTTGTATCAACTACATTTAAAAAATAATATTTCCCAACAAAACTCAAAAACACATAAAAGACCTTTTAACACCCCGTTTCTTTCCAACGTGAGCACAGGAAATCCTAAATATATTTGTAATGAATGCACTTACCATGAAACTAAGAAGGCCTGTCAATATTGTAGATACACTCCATGCTGGATTCCAAGTATCTGGATGAAAATCACTAATCGACAAACACAGTCTAGTATTTGTTTTGAACCTGATGGAGAAACAAGCACAAATATGAAAAATATAAACTGTAGATGTGTATTCAGTATAACTACACTTAAATGATTAGAAAAAATTAGAAATTCATCTTAATGTTTACACTGTTCACCAAAATATAGCAACAATATAATTTTTTTAAATGCACAGTTTATATCAAAAAGCACTACAGTAGAACACCTCATATTTGTTTCCCCCTTGAATTCTTAACTCCTACTCTTGCATATTGTTATAGTACTTCAATATAATATAGTATACTAACGTTTTGGGTGTATTTAAGGTATTTTGTCAACTGAATGTATGAATTTTATGTATTTTAAAAAATTAAGGAATTTTCTGTCACTACGAGTTGGAAACTGTACTTCAAATCTGTGAAGATTCTAGCACAACCTTTCCTATTTATACAGGGAAGTATTGTACAAACAAATCTAGCACTTCAAAACCATAAGATAAATTAGGTGACAATACAAGAAACAAGTCAAAATTATAGTTCAGCCATAACAGCGCCAAACTTTAAGAGTAAAGTACTGACTTTATAGGACCACATCTATACACAAATGTATTCCTCAGTAAATTAAAGATTCTTTAAATTAATGGTTCACATCTTCCTACTGGACAATTGTTTTTATTCTATAAATTACTACCTGCCAGCAGAAGTTCTACTTGAAAATTAAGTTCGTAGTACATTGTAATAATAGGCAAAGAAGCCTAAATGTGTGGCACATTATTAGGATGTCACACATACACTATTTAATATTCTCCTGACTAAAATAATCTGTAATAATAAATAATCTGTACTATTGAGTAATTTATGTAAAGTAAATTAAATAACAAAGAATTATTATTTTTTAACTATTCTAAATAATATATAATTCACTTTTCTATTTTTTCTTAATTGCAGACTTACAGTATTGTGATGTTTATTATACATAATATAATAGATACAACTACATATTAGTAATATTAGGTCCATTAATTATTAATATGCTACATTATTTTGCTAGTTAAAAGTGATAAAGATAATATCAGTACTATTTCACATTATACACCCCTTATACTAATGTATGTTAACATTTACAATGGCCCCGTTTTGAATTTTAAGTCTCATCAGTGTTTTGATTAAGGTTGATGTATATCATGTAATGTGACAAATTTCTAGTGTATTGTGTGTATTCTATGTACTTTATTTGAATATATCAATATATCCCGCATATATCAATATAAACACAAACAACAATATATTGTAATATGAATGTACTCATTTACTTAGAATTTATTTATTTTTCCTGATTAACTGACTTTTTGTACTGACCATGTCCTGATCCCTTGTGTGACAGTTTTGACAGGTTCTACTGAATTACAAGTTAAGTAAAAATATGCCTTTTCAATTTCAGCACTTGCATCATAGTTATTTTAAAGCACTTAATTTTTTATGTATAAAACCAAAAATGTAATACATACAGTATCTTGCTAATTTTTTTTCACTATCACAGATTCAAAAATTAGTCACAGCATCATTTTGTAATATTACAAGCACCAGATTTTCATACAAATCTTAATAACTATTTCCCAACTGTACACATTATTTTATTGACATTCTTAGTCATTATTTTAATGTTTTTCTTGGCATAAGTCATTCACAGTGTTCATGAAATTATTTTTTTCTACTCCCCGCTTTTTTAGAAGGGGTATTATGCACTTATCTTTTTTCATGGGCACTTGATATTGCATAACATACCATTACTGACCCTATAACTGCTTTTTAATTGTCAAACATTGCATGTGATATAAAGACCATGGGAACGGAATTACAGATCAAAAAGTATTAGTGTGTGTGATTTTTATTCATTCATTTTAATACAGAAAGATATTTGAGTCACTTCAATCCTAGAATTCTGGTGAAGAGAAAAATTTACTCCAAATCATATTTTTACAAATGCCATCTGAGTGGTGTGCCAAAATCTCTAGCCAGATAAACTTACTCTTTGAATGCAAAAATGCATGTAATCTCATAAACTTCAACATTCTACACTTCATAAATTCCTCAAGTTAAATACTAGTGGATCATTCATGCAATATATTTACTATTAGTCCACAGCATGGTTAATGACATTCATTATTGAAGACTAATACCATATCTCGGTAAAAGTTCTTAGGTCAATTGTTAACATTTTCTCGTATTTTTGAAAGGTTTGAAATCATTGTAATAGGGTAATTATTGAAATATTTATATGCTTTATACATAATATTAATCCTTCATATCACAAAGTGATTCTAATGCAGTTGGTAATAATAATCCAGTTGTTAAGCTAATGGCAGTGCTGTTAATGTTCATAATACAATGTTGTAATGTCCTTGAAAAATGTATACTTGCATTAATTTCATAGAAATACCATGAGATCAGGAGACAAGACGCACCTGCCTTGGTATGGCTAAAGATTAACTACTTTCCTAGTTATCAATTCATCTAGATTTTAAAGATGTGCAGAAAGAAATTATCTAAAACATGCAATCAACACATTCACCATTTCCTCTCCAGACTTTGGTGAAAAAGCAAAACCATCCTAAATAATAAACAGTGATGGACTGTGCATTTCCAATTACAGCTCAGAAAGCAGGAGCTTATGTTAGCTTACCTTCCATTAGGGGTAGTCATATAAATACTCGGAGGTTTAAACGGAAATTCTCTTGGAAAGACTAGCTTTCCATGATACAGACCACCCTCATAAGGCGTGCCTTCTGGACCTTTTACAGCATAATGCCTGAGTGAAAAATAAACAATGCTAACAATATGTGTAAATGTCACAACGCACTTAGGAGCAATTAAATAAACATAAGTAACAGTCGTGTTGTTACCGTCATTACAACGTTTACTGTCACGAAAGTTCGATGAATATATCGCACAAAAATATGTCACTCATATCCTGCTACTCACCATTCTAGAATATTTGAAGGTAACGGCTCAGCTACTACATAGGGTACAGGGTCCTTCTTCAGCCTCAAATAATCTTGCTTCAGACGAGCTGTCGCACTACTAGGTTTGCGATTCGACATTTTCGGTTTTAACTCTTCATCACTATAAACAAAATATTCACCACTCGTGATCAGCCCGCATCATATTCTAACACTTTTACTATAAATTCAGGGTTAACTGAATAAAAATATTGGCATTAGCGTCGCAATTATGAAGTGATTGTGCATAAATATTTTCTTAATCTATTAACATCAACTTCGACTAAATGAAGATATGACAAACAAAATACATTACTGCTGAATGCTACCACTACTAAAAAGTCACTGCGAGCATCAAGGTTACAGTAACGGTTACATTCGTTTGCACTTACACATTGTTCTAAGACCATTCCACTAGTGATCTATTACAATAAATGCAATGTAATCGTGCGTGCTTTTCTGATCTTTCAATTATTTGCTCACAAAATTTCACACAGACAATATCACTTATGCATTCCGGAAGTGGGATAGTAGAACGCGAACGTCATCTACAGTTAAAACCATGGAATCACGCACAGAAAGGAAGGAAAATGATTCACTCTTTACTACCTCTTAATGAATTGAAAGGCTTCCATGCAGTCACCATCTCAATTACTATATGTCTTGTCCAAAAATATCCACGTTACAAATTAATGTATTTTATTCGATGACAAGAGCAATAAGCCCAACATAGAACAAACTTGTCACTGTCAGTCAACCTACGCAATCAGCTGGACAACTCCCGATTGGTGGATCGGTAGACAGCGGTAGACAGCGACAGGTCGAGAAAACTTGAGGTGGGAGAAACAGAGTTGAACGTGTTCTGGGCAGCAATCAACAAAGGTGACGACGTAAAGTCGAAGTGTTAATTATTAGAGTAGGCTAAAAAATCAGGCAAAGTGAAGCTGCTTTTAGTGAAATTTGCGCCCTTGCGGGCGCACGCAACAGCGGAGTGCGAAATGTCTTTGCGAGCTATTGGGAATCGTCTAATACAAAATGGTCGAATTTTGCTGCGAAGTTTTAGGCCCTATCGAAAGTCAAGCGACGTGTTGGACGGGCTCTCACGCAAAATTCTCCCCAGAGGAATTCAAGTAGAAGCTAGTCCTAGCACTGGCAGAGCATCTGCTGGTAGAAATGTCGGCTTTCATGTGCATGCACGGCGTTTGTTCGTTGATACTGTTTTAAAAAGGGTGACAAATTCATTGGCAGCCGATTTGAGGAGGAGGGCCGCAAAAAGATTGTTGTTTGGAGATTCTGCACCTTTTTTTGCACTTGTGGGCGTGAGTTTGGCTTCAGGAACTGGTATATTGACAAAAGATGATGAGTTGGAAGGCATATGTTGGGAGATCAGAGTAAGTGCCTAGAACAAATTATAACTTGCCTGTTGCTACTTTTAATGTAATTTATCTAATTTTTTTACATATACATAATTGCAGGAAGCAGTGTCAAAACTACAATGGAACATAGAAGTTGATGCTGGAACAGATTTTTTCTCAGAGAAGGATCAAATCGGATTGGATTTTTTTGAAATTGGTCCTGCCATAGCTAAAGGTTGCAGTGCTGTTGTTTATGCCGCTCGTAAAAAATGTGGTGAGTATATTATGAGAATGAAATTAGCTTACAAAGAATAAATTATTTCAACATGACATTTTAAACCATTAATGTTAAAGTATCACTGAAATGTTCTGACATTTGAGTGACACTTGATTGAAACCAATGAGAGGAGTACCATGTGTGAAATGAATTGAAGTTTTGAGTGAAAACAGTGTTGTAAGTGTGAAATGATGACAAGTTTTGTACTTCGCAGATTCTGAACGAGGTATTATTGCTAGGACTGACCTTGATATTTCAACTTTTCCCTTTGCCATAAAAATGATGTTTAATTATGATGCTGAATCGAATGCAACATCTATTTTGAGGGCTATGTATCGAGAAACAGTTCCAGCTAGATGGCATTACACTAATGAAGAAATAAGCACATGGGAACAAAGGTATGTTTGTCATTGTGTTCTGTGTAGTTCAGGTAAAGTTTGTTTCAGTTGTTGCTTTTTGTAACATTTTATTACACTTTGACAGCCTTTCTGACCGCAAGCTTCCATTACCTCCACATCCAAATGTGGTGGAAATGCATTGCGTGTTTGCTGACAAAGTCCCAGAAATTCCAGGATCATTTGCAATGTATCCTGATGCTTTACCACCAAGAATCAATCCATCTGGCTATGGCCGGAATATGAGCCTTTTTCTTGTTATGAAAAGGTGAGTGTGATGTAACCTGTAAATAATATTTTCTGATATAATAAATATTGACATGTATGGGTTTTCAACAAACCCAAGACTTTGGGCATTGGGTGCTCTTGCCTGAAGCTTTTAAATTCACTAAATCTTTTTACTGGACATTCTTTGGTTGTATACTGTCCCAGATTTTGCATCAGTTCCTTAAAGCCTTACAGGTACCTTGAAAATAGAATTTCATTTAATATTCATTCTTCTATCAGATAGTCTAAGAACTGTCAAGGCAACTTGCTGAGATGGCGCTGGGCAATAACTGCTGCCAATGTAGTGCCTCTGAATGGTAGGACCTAGATTTTAAGTCTCAAATGTGGTGAATTTTTTATTCAAGGAAGCTAGGTCAAATTCAACTGGTCTGGGGGAGAAATTTAGCAGCTGGACACAAACACACACTTTTGTACACTACTCTACCACACATGTCGGAAACTTTGAGTTTGCCCTGATTGGGATTGTGCTCTGCTCAGTGCCAGATTACCGAACAGGCTGAGTAGGCTGCAGCCTGGGGTGCGCAATTTTTGGTGGCGAACACATTTCAGCGGATTCAAAATTTCATTAGGCGAACTTTTGAATGTTTTTTATAGAAATATTTCTTTCCATATTTGTAACAAAAGAAAGTTTTTATTAATGAAATATATCCATTAATATATACTGATAAAATGAATACAAAAATATCATATATTTATTATATCAATATCGTGGTGAGAATTATTTATACTTTCATACTATTCGCATTGGTTACAAATATCGTACAACAATTTTTTATTCAAAATATTGTAAATAGCTTTAATGTTTAAAAAGGTAAATTTAAAAGGTTGCTAAAACAATTGACAGCCTAGGGCGCACGTAAGTCAAAGTCAGATACTGGCTCTGCTGTTGGAAATGTCTAGAGAGGGAAACCTTGCAGGCCAGCTGTTATATTCCAGGGGGGGGGATCTTTAACATGTACATGTTATGGAAATAATGACCGTAGTAGTTGACATCCAGAAACAAAACCATCAATCAAGACCTCAACTGGATGCTAAAAGTTGTGTGCATTTTTAAAAATCCATAGTTTATTTTCCACCCAAAAAGTAGTACTGTTGTTGCACAAATAGCCTCGCGTACTATTTTTTCCCCTGACATGTGTTAGCATTTTGTCTTTTGTAATGCTAGTTCAGAGTTTTATTTACATCTATCTTTATAAATAAAACTGCAGTGTCATTTGTTAATTTCAAAATAACTGCCCTTTTTTTAATCTCAAGTTTTTTTGTTGTTTTTTTACAAGAAATAAAAATCTATTGATTGTTTTCAGTTTTTACTTTCTTGTATACGTATGTATATATGGAGTAGTACACTTAATAGAGAAAGTTATGTAATGCGGTGGAAAATAGATTTCAACACAATACGTTTTGGGGGCCCCTGATACTGAAAGTGTTTGTTTTTTTTTTCTTCTTTCTTCTTCTTCTTTTCAAAACGTCCACATGTCTGTCTGTGAACAACACTAGCACCTAATTTCTGCATAAGCTTTTTTCCAAAATGGAAATTCCATAGATCTGGCTTGACTCAAAGCTCTGCGATTTTGAAAAATAGTCTTTAAATTTTGAGAGTACTTTACATAGAACCCCTGCAATATTTTCAAAATTTTTTCTTTACATTTTTTTGTAAGAATAGAGTAAAATACACTTAGAAAGATTGCATGGGTCCGTTTTTTACTGTTAACTCTGAATTTTTGAAAATTACAAAAATTGAAATTATTTCTTTCTAAAACCACAAAATTTAAGATAGAGATTTTTCCTTCAAAGGAAATTTATTCTCCATTTTTATTCTTTCATTAACGCATGCACGTGTTTGAGAACATTTTAGTTCTTTTATTTGAGTGAAATATGTGCAGTATTAAAAAAATATCCAAAACAAAAATTTCTCAAACACCCATCAAACTTTTTCTTTAAACTTTTTGTAGGGGTAATGTACTCTGAGGTGACATAAACACTATTTTACTATATTTAATTTTTTTTTAATTACACAAATGGAATTTTTTTGATGTGTCTGTCATGTTAATATTTACATTAGTGGCAATTTGTTCATGTTATTGCTTTTATGAGTACATATGCTTCAAACAATACCGCACAAAGTTCCTCGAAAATTCAAAAGTTTTCTGTGAAAAAGAGTTCAAAATTCCACATTTTCAGGAATGCACAGTCCTGATTTTCTCAAAAATGGCTGTAAATTTTTTCTTCAAATTTGTATGGATAGTGCTAAACACATTGTTTAAAATGACGTAAATCATTCTTCTGTATTTCATAATTTTCAAAAATTATGCAAATGTAATTTTTCAGAAATATATCTCACAATGTTAATAGGCTCATTTCCAGCAATTTGTTGACATCAGTGGAATTTTTTAGTGGAAGTGCTTCAAATGACTTCCAATGAAGTATTTTGGAAACTCAAAAGTTTTCTGTGAAAAAGTGCTTCGAATTTCACATTTATAGTAACATTTAAACGTTTTCGTAAAAATGGCCCAAATTTTTCAACAAAAATTTCCATTTAGGGCGAGGTTTCGTTTTCTTCTGTAATATTCTTAAAGTAGTATTTCAGTTCCACCATTAGGAAAGTGAAAAATTTGCAAAAATAGAAAGAAAGAAAAAAGTACTTCGGGCAGTGCTAAATAGCAGCTGGCAAGGGGATGGGGGCAAGACAGAAAAACTAGCCCAGATTCTGTAACTCCTAGTTGTGTGTCTGTTCTCCAAAACGCAATTGCTGTATGTAAAGAAATACAAAATGAAATTACTAATGTGAGTTGTTTGTGAAATTACATAATTGTCACAAATTATACTTAATTATATTTAGTGACTGTCAGGGTGTTTGACTCTTCAAAAATACCTAGGGTAACATTTTATGCTGAAGTATTGCCTTTGGAAACTGTTCTTTGCTAATTTCTGTGAAACTACAAACTATAATTAATAAATTTGCTATATGCTTGTGAATTTATTTAAAATTACTCAGAATGCCAATGAAGTTGTGAATGCATTAATCCCCTTGACAAGGAATAATAATATATACTTCTGCGGGTATGCTCTGAAGATCTATCAGATATTCTGACATTTTTAGGCTTTCAAGTCTCTAACTTCCTTGTCAACCTGCCAAAGGAAAAGAGGAAAACCGTTTCTCACTAAAAGGAGAACAACCTTTGAGCGAGGTCAAATTAATTAGCATCCTTTGTGTGATCACTCTTCAAACATAAGATGTGGTTTCATTCTTAAAGCTATGTTCGAACTTGTTGTGCCTTCAATGAACCAAAGTTTTAAAACCCAGTGCAGTTTGCTGCAGTACTAGCTTCTCCAATTTGTGGGAGAAAGACAAGTATGGCCAAGCTTCTAAAAGGCAATAATGTGCATGGAGAACTTTACACAAAGGCAGTCGAGTCTTAGAATCTTTAATTCCCTGTTGTTTTTTTATTGTCACCAGCCAGCAAACTAGGCATGCTTAGGTGATAAGAGGTCAAATATCCAAGAAATAGTAATCCATCATGAGAGTAAGAAATAGTAATTCATTTCACTCTAGAAAAGTCTTTTAAGTAGTCCATAGACTATTTCAAGCCTTTTTTCTCAATTGTGCCAGTCATTGTCACATTTGATTGGTCCAGTGGAATCTATTACATTCAATTTTCTGCTGTAAATGAGATCTTAAAAACCATATTCTAATGAAATTTCTTGCTTGTATTTATTAAACCACCTTTGTACATATTCACAAATGCAATGTCTCTTGTATAATAAAATACATGAAAATGAACTGTAGGTTATAGATTGTTTTATGGTACCTTAACTTCTCTAATACTCCCCCAAAGCATAATTAGTTTCATTCTTCATTATCGTTTTCATTATTTCTTGAATTTAAAAATTATTTTGTTGTTCATTGTGTAATAAAAAAAAACCATTCAAAGAAAAGGAAATCCACCTCTCCACTTCAGGAAATTTCTATATCCAGGAACACACTTCATGCAACAAATTTAACTGTAATCTGAAGTATGCTAAACAAACATGCGTTTCTCTTATCATTGCAGGTATGATTGCAGTTTACAACAATATGTGCAAAGTAGAAAACTAAACTTTCGAACCACCACACTACTGCTTGCACAGTTGTTAGAAGCTGTGGCTCATATGAACCGTCATGGAATTGCACACAGGTATGCTTTGAGTACATTTATCCTGAAAATACTGAATTTCCTACAATTTTATGAAGTTGCTTCTGAATATATGTTGATAGTATGTATTAATAAATTTATGTTTCAGGGATCTGAAAAGTGATAATATTTTATTGAATCTCTCGGAAGGTGATGCCTACCCACTTTTGGTGATCACAGATTTTGGATGTTGCTTATCTGATAGAGTATACGGGCTTCGTTTACCGTACAATTCCCCTGACACAGATAAAGGTGGAAATGCAGCTTTAATGGCACCAGAGGTATTGATAAATGTTTGTTTGCAAGAATTCTCTATAAATACATTTAAGTTGTTGTATGTAAATATGTTCTACGTTTCATATTATCAAAATACTGTTCTCCAGGTGGCTTGTGCAGAAGCTGGTCCTTTCACTTACATAAACTATTCCAAGTCTGATGCTTGGGCTGTTGGAGCTATTGCTTACGAAATTTTTGGTGAAAGAAACCCCTTCTATTCCGTCTCTCATGACAAACCTTTATTAAGGAATACAACATACAATGATGAAGATCTCCCTCCTTTACCAGACAGTATTCCATCAGTTTTGACAAATTTGGTAGCTGGATTATTAGTCAGAAATACATCAAAGGTTAGTGATAATTACAGGATACTCCCTTTCCCCTTATAATATTTTAAATGTAGTTTTACAAAACGTTTCATTCTATTCCAGAGGCTGAGCGCAGAAATGGCAGCTACAATTTGTCAGTTGTTTTTGTGGGCACCTAGTGCTTGGTTACGTTCAAGTTGTCCAGATTTACCCACAACAAACGAGGTATATTGGCTACACATTACTTCATACTTAATTGCAAGGCTATACCTAGAAAATCTGGGAATATCATGGAAAGTTATGGCCATTGAGAAAGTCACAAGTTTTGTAAAACTTGTAGAAACAAATAAAAAAAAAAAAGATTCATTATAAATGTACTGTTGGTCAGGTTTCCAAGCGTGTATCATTTGAGACAGACTTAGTAAGTCCATTAAGTGATCTTGCTTCTTTGGGAAAGCATCAGTAATCTGGCTTGACTATCATCAATTTCATTGCATTTTAGACTTCATTCATTTCTCAAGTCTGTATTTCTTTGTTACATCTAGAAGAGGTCTCAAAAATTCCATTTTTGTTGTGTTGATGGTTTGTCTCTCTTAATGCTGATACTTCCAACCGAGAAGTTAACATTGAACTTATTTCATGAATTTTGAAAAATATTTCCAATAGTCTTTTTGTTCTTGTCTGTGTTACCTAAATAGTCATTCTTTTTGTTTTTTATTAAATTAGTAATTGATTAAAATAATTACTAATTTACTGTACATAGTTCAGTGATATAAAAATCATTATTACTGAAAAATTCTTATAGTCATAATAAATTTAATTTAAATTTTCAGATGCATAAATTATTCTCTACATTAAATATTTTTGCTCGGTTTTAATTTTGCTAATTTCATAACATGACAGGAACTTGCATTGTTTAACAATATCCTTGCTCCACAAGTTACTAGTTTTTGTAAAATTCTCTGAAACAAAATTAAATATGTTTTATATTTAGTCTTGAATGCAATTAAGATTTTAAAAAATATAGAAAATCGGCCTACAAAATTGAAATGTAAGTGCAGGAAAAGTCCGGAAATTGAGAAATTTTAAACAGACTATGCTGTACTTGTTTTTCCTAGGTGTTGCAGTGGCTGTTGTGCCTCACAACTAAAGTATTGTGTGAGGGTCGACATTTTAACAAGCTTTCTGCAGAGGATGTTCCTCTTTCTGCCAGTTTGGCTCACAAATCTGAAGCCACCCTGTCCAGTGCATCTCTTGCATCAAGTGGTCGCCGAGCTCTGCCGGAGTACCAGCTTATCTCCTCATTTCTTATTCGAGCTAAGCTAAGGCAAGTGAGGGAAGCGCTTAACTGGATTCATAATGTTTAAAGATTTTTCCTGATTTTTGGTGAGCCTAACACTCATTCAATCCACCTCTTGTTTTAGCCAGAATGGCTTTAGGTGTCTGATATCGCTTGTTTGTGGTTTACTATTCAATCAAAATTTTTTTTTTACTTTGTTGTGTTTTGCTTTTTTTTGTTGCTGGTGTTGTTAATTGAAGTTTTAATGTGCTTTAATTTGCAATTCTCATTTGACTCAAAATATTTTGGTTCAGGTCTCATTTAAATCTGCAGATTTAGAATAGTTCACTAATACAAGGGTTGTCAGAATATAAAATATTGTGATTATTGAACAGCATTATTGAAAAAAATGTATCTGTAAGATATCAGAATTGTTGTACTTATTGTTAGTTGTATATTTTTAATTGTACAGTTATGCAATAAAGAATATTTTGTGTTGATTCTTAATTGTTTTCCCTGAATTATCCTTTTTTGTTGTCTTTAAAGAATCTCAGTATTTTGAATTGTTATTAATTAATTTGAATTGGTTGGACACTAATTTCCAGAAATAGCAGAGATTATTTTGCGAATTGACTGTGCTGAAAAGGAACATGGACAAGCTAGTCAGATTACCAGAGATTCTATTTCATAGATTTTTGTACATTATATTTGTGTGTGGAAGTGTTTCAAATGAAATTTTTCGAAAACTCAATAGATTCCTGTGAAAAAGGGCTTCCAATTTCACATTTACAATATTTAATTGCTATTTTCTTAAAAACCGCTTCCAAATTGTCAATGAAAATTTCTATATTGGACGAGGTTTACTCCTCTTTAATATTCTTGAAGTCCTATTTCGGTTCTATTATTAAGAAACCGAAAAGTTAAGAAAATGTCAAGACCATGTACTATCGATGACGATAGATGGCAGCTCACCAGAGAATGAAACAAGACCTTAGAGCCAGTCCACACCAAGGAAATTAAAAAAAATTGCTTCGAGAAAGTCTGTGCCATTCTGCAGCACCTCTATTTCTCGCATACATACGTATATACGGGAGTAATACGTAGTATGGAGAAAGTTATGCAATGCTCCGGAAAATCGATTTCGAGATTTCAACGGAAATGCACGTTTTGGAGCCCCCTGATACCAAAAAAGTGGTTATTTTCAAAACGTCCGTTTGTTCGTGTGTGAACACTACTACCGTCTAAACCACAAAAACAAAAAAACAAAATTTTTCGGTATACGATAATGTAAGAAAAATTGTCACGCAATATGAAATCGCTGAACTTGTGGGTAAAAGGCAGCAACTATGAATAATGCGATGAGGGGATTGCGCCGTGGGTTACTTTTATGGATGAAACACATGGAAAGCTTAACGTTTTATCTAGCGTAAAAAAATTGTCGGGCATTATTTAATAGTTATTTATGTAACAAGTCCTCTAAATGAGTCCTTGAAGACTAGTAGACGACGTGTTACATACAATGTTTTTGTTATTTCTATTTATTGAAAAGAAACATTTAACACTTTCATGAGTTAAGAATTATCATTACTCTCGATGTTCTGTAGCAAGGGTTGTTGGTACAGGATCTTGGTCCCGTTTTTAAATAACAATTGCAGGGCGCGGAAGCACCAAAAGGAAAAAGGAGAACAAGTGGGACGAAGAGGACAATGGGGAAATGGGGACAAAATGAGCAAACGGAGAAGTGGAACTAATGGGACCTCTGGGACGAGATGGGACAAAAGAGATCCAATTATCGAACGATTTATGAGCACTGGTAAAATATAAACCCGAGAGTCCGCTAAAATATCTTTTATGGTTTACTAGTTCATTGCTATGTGTTAACGGACCTGAAACAAAACACTTAATGGTATTGTTAATAACCTTGCAGGTCTTTTTGATTCTTTATGCTCTCGGGCATTTTGAATACTTTATGACCCGCTCTAATACCAATACAACACATAAAACATTTTTATAAAAGTTAAGATGCAAACAAATACAATAAATAAATATTTTAATGCTCAAATAAGTAAAATAATCGTTATAAAACTTTTTTTTTTAAATTGAGGTGAAAAATTGCAATTTTGGAATGTTCCCGTGAGTTTAAAGTTGCCACTAGTCACTCATATTTCACTGTTACGTGTCACCATTTTTTAGACATGCTTCTTGAGTACCTGTACTACTCATAGTAATAAGATGTTTAAGGCAGAGAGTATACAAGGCACATTGGCCAACATCTCCGAAATGTAATTTTTTAATATTATGAAATATTCTATAACTTTTGGCAATAGCGGCAAGCAACCTACAAATACCATTTCATCAGCTCAATTCACAATATTATATAACTCACAATATACACCATAAACATTTTCATATATTTCTCGAGATTTTACTGGAAACAACTGCTTTTGCGAGAATTTCTGCAGAACTTCACAATATTCTTTCATTTTGTACGAAAAAATCAGTCCAACAACGATTATGCAATAGTAATTAGCTTCGAGCGTAGAATACATAGAGGCGCCATAGTCGCTTCCTACCCCGCAGAAAGTTGAGGCAAACATGAAATGACTCCGATGACGTCACAGGTTGGCAGAACACCGGTATCTACGTATGTTGGTCATTGTAGACTATCTTTCCGTCCCAATTTTAAACGAGTTTGTGTACATAAGCTAATTATTTCTACATCGTTGGTAAATAAGTGAAACCCAATAGTCTTCTTTTGATACTTTTGAATAATTTTCAACGCGACATACCTTTTAAGAAACGAAAAATAAGGTTCATTGATGGATTTTCAAGTACATTTTCCCTGCTAGTCGTCTCTGTTTTAAACAAGGCAATAATATATAATTTAGTACATCTAATTCCAGGCCTAGAGCGATTTTAGTAATTAAAAAACAACAACAGGATTTAGCCCTTAGCAAAAGACACTGAGAAGACAAATAAAACTGAATGAATTTTAACTTGATTTATCTAAAAATATAGGTTTTAGAGTTGCAAGTTTTACTTGCGGACCAATAATATAGTATTTGCATTAAGTTTCATTTCTTCTTATTTTTCTCCATGATTTTCACATTCCCCTCCCCCATAATTGAAAACATCTTGGCCCGTATTGATAGCAATCTCCAGGTTTAAGCATATTTCACTTACTAAAAACGAAGAGGTAGTTACGGATACTACATGGTATAAAAAGGATTAAAACTTGTTTTTCTAAGGTTTGAGTATCTGAACATTTAGGTATTTATAGATTAAAATTAAAGAGAATACTTGTCTCAGTTTTAAATAACACACTTTTTGTGTACAAATCCTGAACATTTTTCATACCTTCTTGGCTGAACATTTTTCATTATAATTCTTAGCCTCATAATGTAATCTTACATCTAAGTACTTACTAACTACCAGATTCATAAGTGCAAACACATGGCTTTCACAAGGTATCTCATGATATGTCAACTCCTTTTTGGTATCGATAGTGCATTTATGAGCACACCAAGAAACAACCATCTTCACTCGACAGAAAATTGCCCTCACAACGCACAAGAACACAAAATACAGCTGAAAGGAAGTTGGGAAAGTCAATATCCGAACGCTGCAATCCAGCCAACTGCGCTGTTTTTGCCAACCTGTGACGTCACGGAGCAGAGTTATGTTTGCTTCAAAATTATCCGCCCAGGGCGCCTCTATGCATTCTATGCTCGAAGGTAATTAGATACACACTCTGTTTTGTTTCTCTGACGTCATATTGACAAAGGACGATTATAATGCGTATTTTCACTTAGACACAAGAAAACTTCTCATTTGACACAAAAAGAGTTCTCGTTGGATTCAGCAACGAACTGTAAACCATAAAGTTTTGTTTGCACCTCGGACGTTACTAAAGGTTTTTGCCCCTCAGGCGACTTCAAGCCAGAGGTCCTCGGGCTTGGAAGTCGCCCTCGGGGCAAAAACATCTACTTAACGCCCTAGATACATAAATAACTATAACGGACTCGAGCATTTTAACAGCCGTTGCTAAAGACGCGCTCAAAGCGTTGTTTAGATGGTTAGCTGCTAAGGAGATAAGCGCGTGTTTACTGTCGTAAATAACAAAAAAATCTTTTTTCTAGCATTTTTTAAAAACTTTTCATCTAGCGTTTCTTAAAACCTCTTTAGCTAGGATTTTTTAAAACATTTTCTTTAGATTTTTTGAAGAAGAAAAAAGGAAAAAAACCTACATAATCAACCATTTCTTTTGTTTTGAATTTGACATATGCCCTAATTTCACCTGATGACCGATAATAGGATCAGGGGTATGTAAAATTAGGAACCAATGTAAGAAACTTATTTTTTATCGTTTAGTTTAATAAATATGCTCATTAATTCCATGAAAAATCGTTGATTATCTCTACGTTAATAGCACGCGTGTATTCAAAATTCCACCGAACAATTAAAAATGCACACCTACCAATCAGAATTCAGAAAGGGAGCCAAATCGTTTAATTAAGAAACTATAACACAGACGTGGCCAAGGTATTTGCAGTGAAACATGAACATGCTGGCCGTGAAACATGAATAAAAATGTACTACATTACATATTACGTATCTACAACTACTACATATAAAGAACGAATGAATAAAACTAAATTGGGGAAGTAAACGTTAAGCTAGCTGACTTGTGGAACAACATAATAGTTATTAACGAGAATAAATTATAGCTATTAACATACCTAAAAATGTTATGTTATTACTGCCGAAGTCAAAAGTTAAAAATCGAGGCGAAGTGTAGCGGAGCCGAGATTTTTAATTTAGGCGAGGCAGTAGTAATACTGTAACATTTCGAGGCGTGTTTAGCATTTTATCGGTCACCATAAAATCTCACGAATTATGCGAAAATTTACATTACTGCGATAGTAAACAGATGAATTCTGTTGCTGCGGCACGTTAGTAGTACGATATTGTGGGGTGTTGTTTGCGATAAATCCGTATCAACAATGTTCGTATTCCGTGGTTCGAGAAAGATGGATGCAAATAATTCACCTGAACCTAAAGATACCTAAAGAAATGACGTTCGGTTGGGGAATTGGCACATTGACTTCTAGTGGCGACTACTTCACATCGTCAGTAAATATGGTTACCGGAGTAGTTTCATTTGGTGGAATGTGAGGAAAATGAAGTTAATTTACCTGATACACATTTTTCTGATTGTACTATTAATAATATTACAATTGAGAATTTTCCCCAAACCAATGTGAATTACTTGTGAATTGTTTGAATCTGATTTATTTTGTAAATCGTCATGTTTTTCCTTTTACAAACATTTGATTTGCACGAATCGATGGTTGCTTACGTTGCTAAGGAGGTTAAATTTTTTAACTTACAGGTAGGTACAAGTGCACTTAACAAACCCGCAGGCTTGCATGTTAACAGGGGTTAAAGACGCATGTGACCGATAAAATGTTTTACGTGTAAAACATTTGGTCTTAGGATTACAAATGTAAAAAATGTAAACGTCAGTTGTTTTTACCACTTCTAAAAAGTACGCTATAGCAAAACTGTGTCAGAATGACTACTTCCCTCCTCATATTTATACATGTGGAATTTTCTCTCGTACCCGTCTTTACTTTTCATGGGAAGTAATGTTTTCGTGACTTTGTCAGTTTCTTCTAATATTTTTTTCCAGAATATATTCAGTACCTTTCATATGCAAATATTTCTTGCAAACACACAATGCAACGCCCACTAAAATAAATATTTTTTAGAAGCAATATGATGTCATTTAACACATGTCTCGAATTGTAAAGATGTGCTTGAATTTCTCAAAATTTAAATTATTCTTAAATGGGAACGAAAAAATATTGAACGTAACAAGTGCATAAAGGGGTACAATTGCACTCGTGGTATATAAGAAAACTCGCTCCTATCGTCGCTCGTTTTCTTGAACATACCACTTGTGCAATTACCCCCTCTTTATAAACTCGTTTCATTAATTACTGTAATAAAAACAATTATTATCTAAAATTAATTATTATATGGAAGTTTGGACATCCGACGCCTTCTGCGAGCCCCCAGCCGTCCCGGGATAATGGGACGAGCACACGTATACGGTTTGCGGCAGCTGATTCAGCGCCAGGCAATGTCCGAGTTGTAACTGAAATATGTTTTAGAATGATTTAACCTCAGGTAACTAAAGAAGGATTATTTATAGATTTAATCATTTAATTTTCAGCTTGATTTTCCGACTCAACAGGCTGCATAAAAATAGGATATGCGATATTTGGTACACTTATCCCCCTTCATGTTTCCGGGCGTGACAACTGCTATGGTCATTAATCCCTTAAGTATAATGCACGTTTTTATCACGGGGGTGACGGTGGATGTTGCCCTCCTGGTTGGTGAGATCCTGCGTCGACCTACACATTGGCTTGCAAAAGTTAGCCCCAAGCAGGTATTTCCCACTAGCGGCGCCTCTCTCCAGTCGGGAGCGAGCTCCTGACATGTGTGGTAGTGTAGTGCTGCTCCCAAGTTCTAAGCTTCCGACATGTGTGGTAATGTAGTGCATGTAACGAAGGAGTGAAGATAGGACAAGGAAGAAGGAGGAACAATCGCGCGCGGTCCGTGGTTCAGTGGAGTGCACAGAGACCTCAATTTGGTATGGCCAACGCCGTTGAGGAGCGCCAAATACAGTCGACTCCGGTTATAGTGAGGGGACTAAAATTTTGGTTCACTATATCCGTGGTTCATTATATCCGATGATGTCAAAATTTCATAGAATTTCTCCATAACGAACCGTTTTATTAATGTAGAGACACAGTAAAATACATGAACAGCACGATCTGAAAATTTCAATATCTGTATTTGTCCTTTAAAAAAATTAATTATTTTCAATTGTTAACTTCGTACTTTTTCATTAGTAATTTCTTTACATCCTTCCTCAGAGTTCATGTTCTCTCCATAATTGGTTCTGAATTATCCTCTGTGTCTAAGTTTCTCAATACAATCTTGACACTCCTCAATGTCTCTTGCACTGTGTGGACATCGTCCCTCCCTCTGAAGGCCCTTTTACTCGCCTAATAACATACGAGAAGCTTTCGGTAGCGGGATGGCGCAATCGGCTAATGAAACTGATCGCTTTTCCGCGCGGTACGGCAAATTTCGTCAGGCTGTATCAGTCGCGTGCTTCCTGTTGCTTACGTAGAAATCAACGCTCTTTGTCCCGCGGGATATCAAGAAACACCGAGATTGATACTGAAGCAAGCAATAGCGCGTCGCCGCCGCCCGTTGTAGCCCACGTTGAGCACGGCCTTTGTTTTCGCGTGAGTGGCTTAAGCCATCAGTAATGTTCTCATTCCGGGTCCGCTACCTTCACCTCAGGGAGACGTCTCTGATGATAATCTTTGGGCGACGATAGTTTTTTCAAGCTGCCTGGTTTTGGAATGTGTGGCACTGAGACGATATTTTCTTTTCCAGGATGGAATTAATTTCCAGGACGTAATTCCTCAGTTCTCTATAACCGAGGTTCAGGTTCACTACAACCGAATCTTCGTATGCTTAAGTGTAAAGTAAGTGAAATGGGACCAGTGACTTAAGTTCACTATATCCGAGTTCACTATATCTCTCTCTCTCAGAAAAACACTTCACCCGGCATGGTCTTCACTTGAACCTTGTCGGAAAACATGCACTCGGTAGCGAACTTGCCAAACACATCCTTACACCTCAGCAGTATCCTATCCAAGATTCATCCCCACCTACATCTCCTAGTTCTCTTCCATCCTCCGGAACCCCTTTGGACCCAATTACCTTATCCCCTGAACCTAATCCTTGTACTACCTCTCCCATTATTCAATCCCCTACATCTGTAACCCCTCCTTCCTCACCTCCTAACACTGCTGGGACACGATACTTCCTTCGACCACGCACTCGAGGTAAAAATGAGATAAATAAATAGCAACTAGAGTCAGATGCAGCAGAAAAGCATCCGTGTAGGTACATGCAAAATATTCAAATAATGCATCATAATGTGCAATCTCTTTCAAATAAAATTGCATTTATCGAGGCAGCATTAGAGTGTGATCTCAGTCAAATAGATGTTCTTTGCTTTACAGAACATTGGTTATCTCATAATGATCTAAATACACTCCAAATTCCTAGTTTTTACCTTGCAGGATCTTATTGTAGAGCAAGGGAATCAAATAAAGGCCCTGCTTACGGAGGTTCGTGTATTTATGTAAGAAATAATATTGATTCTACCTTCTTGTCAGAATTCAATTTATATGCAGTTGAAAAAGTTTTTGAAATAACAGTTGTACATCTTACTATGCTCAAAATTATTTTACTTTGCATCTACAGACCTCCAACAAAGCAAGCTTTAGATTATTTCAATTTCGTAGAAAATCTAGAGATAACTCTGAACAAAATTAGTAATCTCTCTTTTAAATCCATTGTTGTATGTGGAGATTTCAATATTGATTTTCTGAGCGAAACCCACGAAAAAGAGCAGTTTCTCAATTTAATTCATTCTTTTAATTTAGATTTTACAGTGAACGTACCTACACGGATACTCTTAAATCACAAACAGCAATAGATCAAATTATAATTAACAAAACCACAACTAGATATGAAATAATAACGAATAATCTAGGTTACAGTGACCACGATGCACAAATTCTTACAATTACTAATAACATGAATACTGACACAATAAATAAAACACGCATGTGCAGAGCATTTACTACAGTTAACATAAAGTTATTTACGGACTACTTGCTGAAAGAATCATGGGAGGCAGTTTATAACGCTATTGACACAAATGAAAAATATAATTTATTTTTCTCAAAGCTTTCATTTCTCTTTAACGCATGCTTTCCTATTAAAAAGAGAAAATTAAACATTTCACGAAAAGTAATACTTGGATCACAAAAGGAATTAGAACATCGTGTAAAAATAAACGTACTCTCTACTTTATTTCTAAACGTCATGACGTATCTCAAGATTTCCTTATCTACTTTAAAAAATACAAAACATTGTTACGAAAAGTCATAAGGCAGGCTAAAATCATGAAAAACGATCAGGATATTTTGAACTCAAATAATAAAACAAAAGCAATGTGGAATATAATAAACAATACTACCAAATCAACTAGAAAACCCGTAGAGAATGTTGTTTTAAAATATAATGATATAAATGTGAACGATCCGGCAACAGTGGCTAATCTCTTTAACCAATACTTTTCGAGAATTGCTGCCGATCTCACTAAGGGTCTTCAGCCACAAAATTCAAAAACAGACAGTTCACCCAAAATTTTAGACACAATGTTCGTTTCCGAAACTTCTTCTTATGAAATTCTCAAAATAATCGGTAAACTAAAAAATAAATAAATTAGTTCAAAGAATTGGTCGCCCCGACCGGGATTCGAACCGGGGCCTTCTGGTTTACGCCCAGCTGCTCTAACCCCTAAGCTACCGAGACAACCAACCCTTTGAACAGTTTGAACAATTATATAAAAAATAAATATTCGTCCGGTTTAGATGAATTCCCGGATTCTTTGTTAAAGACTTGTGCGTATGCCATTATACACCCGTTAACTCACATATTTAATGCATCTTTATGCACTGGAACGTTTTCAGATATTTTCAAAACAGCTAAAATTAAGCCGCTTTTCAAAAAAGGCAACAAAAATGAAATTCAAAATTATCGGCCCATTTCTCTTCTATCAGTTTTTTCAAAAATATTAGAGAGACTTTTTACGTACGAATGGAAACCTTTCTCACTAAACACGACGCGCTTTCAGATTGCCAGCATGGATTTAGAAAATCAAAATCAACGGAAACAGCTATATTTTCTTTTCTTAAAGATGTCGCCTCATCATTGGATCAAAACGAGGCACCTATTGGATTATTTTTAGATCTCTCAAAAGCTTTTGACGTCATTGATCATGACATTTTACTTTCCAAATTACCTTCATATGGAATTAGTGGTATTGCTCTAGATTGGTTATGTTCGTACCTTAAACAACGATCTCAGAGAGTTGAAATACCTTACTGGAATGATGGAACATTACGTACGCACCTTTCCGACTCTTTGCCCATTGCATGTGGAGTTCCTCAAGGATCGATTTTAGGCCCTATTCTGTTCCTACTTTACGTAAACGATATACCCTCGACGATTCGAAACGGAAGAACGGTTCTCTTTGCGGATGATACGAACATCCTTTGCAATAAAGAAACCGTAAATAGTACAATATCAGATGTTTCAAATTGGTTTCGAAATAACAAATTAATAGTAAACGAAAAGAAAACGGTTTTAATGCAGTTTTCCATTTCAAATAAACAATTCTGTGAAGTATTGAAAATGAACGGTGTACCATTGACTGATGTTAAGGTAACAAAATTTTTAGGTCTCTCAATTCAGTCAAACCTTAAATGGAACGTCCATTTAAATGAATTGAACACAAAATTAAGTTCATTATTCTACGCGTTCAGAATTCTTGCAAATTCAGTCAGCCTTCATACTGCTCGTTGTGTATACTTCGCGAATGTTCATTTCCGCCTGAGATATGGCATAATATTCTGGGGAAATACATCTTATAGCTCCCAGACTTTTAGATTACAAAAACGAATTGTACGAATAATAACCAAATCCCACCCACGTGATTCATGTAAGCCTCTCTTCATTAATCTAGGAATACTACTATTACCGTGTCTTTTTATTTACGAATCAGTGGTTTTTGTTAAAAATGACTTGCTCAAGGGCGGGAATATTTTTTCAGAAAATGCCGAAGTCTATTACTATAACACTCGACGTAGAAATCATATTCATCAGGTGACAGTATCAACAGCTCATTACGAAAAATTCACATACAATACATGTACATTATTTTACAACACTTTGCCAGATGACATTAAACGATTAAATTCAATAGAAAAGTTTAAATCACAAGTAAAATCGTTTCTGCTGCATAACTGTTTCTATACAATTAGAGACTATACTGAGCATCACAAGAAAAGTAACATTAATTTTAACAATGATACATAATGCATTAATTACCATTTGGACTGTATAAATAAGTATAAACAACCTGTAACAACTATTGTAACACAGCTTCCGGGTCAATGACCCCCATCTCGATCAGGTTTTTCGTCCAGTTTCCCTGATCCATTGAGCAAATGCTGAGATGGCCCCTTGTTTTGCTTCTGGACATAAATGTAACTTCATTTTCTGTGCACGTCTTCTAAATTCAGTGGGAAATACAATTATTCAAATTATCGTTTCCATGTTGTCGCAGCAGGAAGTAATAAGAGCCAAAATTTATTGCTTATTTATCTTTGAAAATAGATTTTATTACATGGGAGTTTTTTGTTGTTTTTTTTCTCCCTTTCAAAATTCAAAATTTATTGCTTATTTACCCTTGAAAATAGATTTTTTTACATGGGAGTTTTTTTTTCTCCCTTTCAAAATTCAAAATTTATTGCTTGTTTATCCTTGAAAATAGATTTTATTACATGGGAGTTTTTTTTCTCCCTTTCAAAAATTCAAAATTTAAGTAGTATATGACTTAGTGTAGGGATCACAGAATTTTGAAAATGTGCACACAATTCACTTTTCCCCATAGCACGTCATACGCAGTTTTTAACTGTTTTTGACGTAAAATAAATAAAAAAAATAAATAAGGCTATCCGAGTTCACTGTAACCGGAGTCGACTGTACCATTTAAAATGTTAAACAATATTTGTAAATAATACACGAAGTTTCATAGAATATAAATTAATTAAACACTGAAAAATAATTTCTTATATTTAAATATATTTTATATCAATTTAAAAACAATCTGTTTTATAAACAGCCTCTTTGAGGAGGATACATACAAAATTATTGGACGATTTGAGGGCTCACGAGAGAAGAAGGCTGAAATGATATTTTTCCTAACATTTCTACTGCGTGGCCTTGACATTGACGTTAAACCACGGTTTTAACGCCAGAAACGAATGTTTTCCACGAAAGCATCTTACCGCATTTAAGACTGGATGAAAATCGTTTTGCTCCGAGAACGGACATACCAATCTCTCCTGGATGTAGTCTTGAGTCTTGATAGAGAAAGAAATATGTAGTTTGCATCTACAAATCAACAACGTAATCAGAGACGACTACTGGAACAAAGTGGACCATGTCACCCACATTACTCTGCTTTCAAGGATGTGTACGTCTCCGTTAAACAAGTTCAGAAATACAACAGTTTGCCAACACTAGTAAACCCCCACTAACACTAGACATGCTATGCGACGCATAGTCGCCAATCTATCAGACCGAAGAAAGTGCAGTTCTGGGTAAGGGAGGGAACAGTGCGGTAACGCCTTCGGCTGTACCCACAGAAAACATCATCGCAAAAATAGAATCTGGACTACGAACTGTTTCCAGGAACGTGGCAGAGGAAGTTCTAAAGGAGTCTTCGAGAAACCTTAAAGGGCAAAATCCCTTAAGGGGAACCTATCAAAAAAAAAAAAAAAAAAAAAAAAAAGAGCAGCTCTACCAAACCTTAACAACAACCAAACTCTTTATGGATGACAATGAGAAGGCAACTGTAATTCTTAATAAAACGGACTACGCATGAAAAGTAGACATCCTGGAAGGACCCAGATTTCTACAGAAAACTGCCACGCGACCCAATTTTCGCATTCTCCGACACATCGATCAGTTTCTGAAAGAATGTACCTTTCACGAGGAGATGCTACGCTTCCTCAAGAAATCCGAAGCTGCAGCTCTATGGCCTATCGATAATCCATAAAACCCGATGTTCCGTTACGTCACTTCGCGTTGTTAGCGCTACTGGTTCTCCCATCTATGTTGTCTCCAAATACCTATGCAACTTGTATACGCAAATATCTATGCAAATTAATTAAAATAATATTTTTAAGTATTATGTTAATAAGTTGAATGCATGTAGCATTTTTGAGTGTTCATAAATTGTACATTTGTCACATCATTCCTCTGGTTGTTGTTTTTCCCGAGAAGCAACATTTCATTTTCTAAGATTTCTTGTTTGTTTTCCTCGTATTTGTTCCTGGTTATCAGTAATACAGAGGTTTGCATAAGCTTTCTCTTGCACCAATCATCTTCCGCTTTTTCCTCCTAAATTTACTTTACCTAACCGCTACACTATCGGAAACTGTGGTACCTTAAAAAGTACCCTTGAGTGAGTAACCTCGACCTCAACACACAGGCGTTTCAAAAGTATTGATTTTCGCCCGGCAGCAAGTAAGGACAAGACATGCGTGATTGTTTGATTTGTTAGTGGTTCCGGGCGCGTCAACTGCTAAGGTCATTAGTCCCGTAACTGTAGTACATGTTCTTGCTCAGGAGATGGCGGTTACCATTTCCCGCTGGATATCGAAACCTACCGTCGGCTAGTGGGGTTTTTCCCACCAGGTATCTCACACCAACCAGGATCCCCAAATCGGGACAAGCTCTAAGCTCCCAACCGGTCTCCCGACATGTGTGGTAGAGTAGTGCATGTTAGTGTAAATGTGTGTAAGTAAGAGGTGAGGATACGACTAGCAACTGGAAGGAAAGATCGCGCGCTGTCCGTGGCCCGTTTGTTAGGGTACTGCTCCGATATTCGACTGGCGTTGATCAGAGAAATCACGGAAAACTAACGATCCAAGCAGCCGGGCGCTAGAATTCTCCCCCAGAGAACGACTGGTTTCGAGTTAGATATTTAGCTAGTATCGAAAATCCTCCACCGTCGGGACTCAAACCTAGGACCTCCCGGTAAGAGGCACTAGTGAGATCAGTTGTTGCCCCGAGGCACCTCTCCCGATACGTGCGTGACATACGCACTATGAACGTCAGGGCCACGTCACTGGGCACGAGCCGATCGATAGTGGATTCCCGCGCCATTCATTAGCCGATCACCGAGGAGCCCTGCAGAATCAGTTCTCTTCAGTAGAGACCGGAAAAACATGTGGTATGAAACGTCAAAATATGTAGATAAATATGTAATAAAAACAGTCAGAATATATAATAAATATGTAAAATCGGATATAATATGTAATCTTAAAATTCACTTATTATAAATCACATTTACATAATACGAAATTACGTATATAAACAATTCCTAAACAAATTTTAAAAATAGACAAACGTCTTAAAAATCATTGGGAGAGCACAAGTTGATGCACACCTTGCACCAAACAACTTTCCTATCATTAGTAAACAACTTGGATGGCAGTAGCTAGCTATCGTTTGCTAGCATTTTGCAGCCAGTCTAGACGCAATAGACATCGTACAAACTAGCAATATCTACGACCACAAACAATCACTACAAAGTGAAGCACTCTCATTGAAGTGTTAACGTCGGCGATCGCGAATGTTCCTCCGAAATTAAGGATAAAGGTCACGAACCGCGGCGTCAGAGATACTTTCCACAACTAAATGTGAAAATGATCTCAGCCGCTGACGCGCACTTCCCGCCACTGAGAGAACTGAAGCAGGCGCGTCGGACTGTGAGAACGTCACACGTCTTCTCTTGGGTACCCGCAGTAATAATGTAGGAACAAAATGCTGTTTTTTAAAAGAATCTTTTTATAAAAATGTAATAAAATTGAAGAAAATTGATATAATAAAAAATATTTTGGAAAATACCAAAATATGTAAAAAAAATATGTAACGAAAAAATTAGATATTGTGTTGGGACGGCGAAGATTCGCCAAGATTACAAATTTGAGAACGGTAAAGAGAAAGACAAAAAAATATGTAATTACATAAAAATCCGATCTCTATACTTGGGTTTTCGTAACGTGGCGGATGACATTAGATCATTTTTACACCCGCCTTATAAAATGATTCTTTATAACAGTGATAAGCACATGCTTGAGGCCATGAGCTCCATTGAGAAGGACGTTCGCGAATTAATTAAAAAGATTCCTTTTTTAAGGCGGGAGGTGTAAAAATGATCTAATGTCATTCACCGCGTTACGACAGCCCAAGTATAGTCATGTTGTCACCCAGCAGCGCACAAAGAAGGGCCTGCGACCTATACCCCACCACAGGCGACTGCTCCTTAAAGACTCTTGGGCGGCGCCTTTCTCAGAAAAAACAACATTGGAAAAACTTGAAGAAAGTATTAAATTTGCAATAAATCTCAAGAGAAATATTGTTTTTAGTATGGGTCGCGTCGTGGACAATCGCAAGTCCGACCGTAGCTGGTGCATGCGAGGCGAAGCTTGTGAAAGAGAAGGGGTACAGGGAGTTGAGATTGATAGATTGATTGATAGTGATTCCGGCTGCGTCAACTACTGAAGTCATTAGTCCCGTAGATGTAATGCATATTTATCATCGAGAGGTGGCGGTGATCTTCCCCCACTGGATGGTGAGAACCGGCGCCGACCTACCTTCGACTACCGGGGATTTCTCCTACCAGGTATCTCCCACCAGCGAGGCACCGCCCCAGCCGGTAAATGTGTGTGCAAGGGGTGATGAGAGGATAAGGAAGGGGAAGGAAAGATCGCGCGCGGTCCGTGGGCCCGTTTGTTAGGGCATTGCTTTGCCATTCGCCCGGTGTTGATCGGAGAAACCACGGAAAACTACCGATCAGAGCAGTCGGCCGGTAGACTTCTCCGGACAGCGACTGAATTCGACCTAGCTGACAAGCTAATGTCGAAAATCCTGCTGCCGTCGTGACTGAACCTAGGGCCTCCCAGTCAGAGGCGCTGCAAAGACATCAGTTGATGCAAGTTAAAACATTCACAAACAGTTTTGTTTGCTGGAAATCTTTTTTTAAAAAACCTTATTTTCTCTTGAGCATAATTGAATCTTCTGTTATCAACGTAAAAGTTAGTCAAGGAGTTAAAAACTCAGTGAGTCTTAGACAAAGATTAAATTTCGATGCGTGCAAATCGGTTGCACAATACATGTTATAGTTTTCCTCGTTCAAGAAATATTTTGAATGGGTGAAATGTCTGTGATAGTTCGTAGATACACGGCCTCCCTCCTAATTCGCAACCCACCGGCCGCCACTGTATCCCACTGCCGCATTTGTAGAAGAAACGATCAGAAGTAAGACTTCAAATGGATCACGGCCCGTTAGCCCGGAAAACAATTAACTTTGTATCTGGCAGTCGGATTAGTCCAACTTTGCCAGCTAGCGGTCTTCCCAGACCTGCCCTGTTTTTATTTATTATCCACGCCTGGGGGTAAGGGAGACATGTGACGGGCATGATGTAGCATTCATGGCCTGCCTGAGCTTTTCTTTCGCTCCATAGCATTAGGAACTGAGACTATTGAATTAGGAAGCTGCAGCTCTATTTTTGCCTCGACCGGGGAATAGAACCCGGTATCGCACAATGGAAAACTAGTTCACTGTCCATGATGTTCATGATTGTCCATGTCCCGTAGAACGAAATTGTGTAATAAATATAGTAGTATTAACCCTAGATTACAAAGGCGAACTGTACCAAGCATTATTACAAAGCCGTAGTCTGACAGACTGCTTTGGGTAAAAATGAAGAAAAACTCATTTTTACAATGAAAAACTAAATTTAATGGATTGAACATGCATGATATGGAGTTACAATGTACATTTTAAAAGTTTTTATAGATACATCTAAATAACTTGACTCTCACAGCACACCCTTGCTTGGTGCTGTCCACGCGTGACTTTTGACAAGCCACCACAGTAGTGCCTCGTCATGCGACCTTTGTTATGATCGCCGTCGTCCCAATACGATTGCTAAACGATTACAACAAAACTTAAATGCTACAAGACAATGAGTTCGTATTCATTATTCACTATGGTTTTAACTCTAGATTACAATGGCGAACTGTACCAAGCATTATTACAAAGCCGTACAAGGCAATATAGCCGTAAAAAAATGACGTAATTACAAAGGCATGGTCTACTGGACGACGCATGTTGGCTTACACCGGAAATAGGCACCCGTACAATGATACTGAATTTCACTGGCGTCACACAATAAAGCTACCTAGAGTTTCAGAAACGGGGGACGAGAGGACGGAGGTGGGGGAAGCTTTCGGCACTAGTTGCGTCGTGACAGACGACGCCTTTGTAATCTAGGGTTAAAACTTTGTTTGTAAAAGACTGCCGTGGAAAGTGCCTCCTGTGAGGATTGAACTCACGACCCCTGGTTTACGAGACCAGTGCTCTACCACTGAGCTAAAGAGGCTTGGTGACAGTGTTACCTTATTTCATACTAATCTTTTGTTCGTTTTTCGTCCAATTTCCCGCTCTGAAAGTAATAGAATACACGATTTGCAATTTAATTGGACATTTCCCAAATACAAGGGGTATTTACAAACTTGAAATTTAACCAAATGTTTAGAAAAATAAGCATGATTAAAAAGTATACTAAATAATGTATTATATTATTATTATTTTTATTATTATTATTATTATTATTATTATTATTAATAATAATAATAATAATAATAATAATAATAATAATAATAATAATAATAATAATAATAATAATAATAATAATAATAATAATAATAATAATAATAACGTACTTGTTATTAGGTAAAACTGAATGTTAGTTTCGGGAATATTACATTTGCACTCTCGAAACAAACAAAGCATCATCTCCCATTTGGCTACATTGCGGGGAAAATAACAACCATTGTGATGACGGCATTCATATCAACATACGATTATCGTATTATGACTGGACTAGTAACGACAATTGGGGGAGGGACGAGGAACATGAAAATACAAAATGGAGCCCTTTTTTTAAAAAAAAATCATGAAATTATATAAAGGGTTTTGATGTGATGGAAAAGAGAGATCTCTCAATTATCAGTATTTGTGTTTCAGTATTAACAAGAGAATTTTGCACTTAGTCACATATCATCAGCTCTGAAAGACTTAAAAATCTCTGCCTCCTGTGAGGATTGAACTCACGACCCCTGGTTTACAAGACCAGTGCTCTGCCACTGAGCTAAGGAGGCGATGATGTTCTTTTGCACAGTAATAGTTATCGAAAGCATCTCTTTAATCTTCACTTCAACAAACCACAGAAAACTAGAGTCGCCTTGTGAGAACGTCCAAGAGGACAGACAAACAAAAGAAAGTATGGGTATTGTTCCTTTCACTTTACGGTGAATAAACCACACTTTCTGCTTTCATAAGGATCTATCTGTAGTATCGAAGTCGGGAACACTATTTTCTATCCACAAACATCGCACAAAGCATTTGTTAACCGTTGGGCTGGCGCAATATGCTTCAAAAATCTCAAGAAGGCTCGAAAAATTCTCCAATATTCTTTTATATTTTTCAAAAAAGAGAGAATTTAATATTGCTTGAATGCGATTGGATTGAAAACATTTCATTTTTACTTTAATTGGGAGTAATTTAAGTATTTTGGCAATTATTATCATTTATTAACATATAGCTAGTAGAGGAGCTACAACTCTATTAAAATTTACTACACTTTACTACTTCATACTTATTAAGCTTTCACGACTTGCGTCAGTGATCAACTAGATTTCCGAACTGATAGGTTGTGGTCTACTTTAAGACCTACATTCGGAAGGACTAATTCCATTTGACAACCTCCGCTATGCAACATCAAAACTATCTCCATTCAAAATTATAGATTTTTGCCCAGCAGCAAGTAACGTAAGATCTCCAAAATAAGACATATACTCCACAATAACTCATATAGATATCACGAACTGGTAGGAGAGGGGGACACTGTCATTGAATTGCGAGCTTCGTATTGACTTAAATTTTTTGTATTGAAGCTCCTGATTGGATGACAGTATCCCCCTATCTTTTCAGCTTACGATCTTGAGAAAGAACTTCGTGTTTTAATCGAAGTATACGTGACGCACAGACTATGAATGTCAAGGCTGATTGCCGATTGGTCAAGAGCCGATTGATTTTCAGATGCCGGCGTCATTCACTTCTCTTTCAACACATCGAGGAGCCCTGCTGAATCAGTAGTAAGCCAGCAACGCCCAAGAAAGGACCTCCGACCATTACCCCAACGCCGCTGATGTATGCTGCAGTTGCAGAAGAACGATATTATTTATTTCAATAAGATTTTTAATTTTTATATATTTTATATATTTTAATATATTTTTATATAATTTTTTTATATTATATAATATTTCAATAAGCTGCTTTTATTGAAATAAATAATATTGTTGACAATGACAACGCCTTCAATCATTTCGATTATGTAAATGTCAACTACAACTCACCACTAAACCAATATGCAGAAGAACGACCGAAAGTAGGACTTCAAATGGACGACTGCCGGTCTGCCAGGAAAACATTTATTCATTTAGTCAAAAACAGTTTAATAATTGACTCATTAACCTTACATTGTTTCGTATTATTATTATATTTATTGAAAAAAAATCTTGTAATATTTTCATGAATTGCTTAGTGTTATGTTACTTGTAAAGCACTTCGACGCTGATCTTGGAATAAATAAATTAAAAATGTATTTATCACACACAATATCAAAACATTCCAATTACTATCTCGCCAGAAATTACTAATGGTTCCGTTTATGACGTAAAAATTATGATATTTTATTGGAAATTATTAGACACAACCAATATTAAGTATTATTTTACATTATATTGATGTAATATAACACATCAATTCTAAACTTATTTATTCGTATTTGAATTTACTCTTTGCATTTTCGTCTTTTGTTTTTGTTATTTCCTTATGTTTTTAAAAGAAATGAATTGATATATACATGAATTTTATTGCACTATCATGTGGTGACAAACAAGTGTTGATGACAGAAGAGAATGAAAGATTGCTCCGTGACTCATGTTTTAAATACGAAATTATTTTATTAAATTATAGATGAATAGAACCTATATTCTAAATTTAAAACTTTTTTGGTGAATTTATCCTTCTAGAACGAAGTTATCTCAACAGGTAAGTCCTAATAAAATTTATAAACAACACAATTTATAGCATTTAAACCATTAAATTACAGAAAAATCTTATATTTTGTAAAAACGATAAATTAGTTTATTAATATTTTTTGACAAGATGCGATTCCATTGTCCTGTTTCACATTGATTTACACTAGGCCCTATACTTAACTCTCCACGACTATGTGGCTGTCATCCACTAATATAATTTGTACTCGTTTATAGTTAAAACTTAAACTTAACATTATCACGAAAGATGGCATTTGAGTATGTGTGATGATTTTATGAAATCATTGTTTTCCTTCGTAGGTTCACGCAAAATGGCGGAACCCGAAGCCACGACAGATGCTGAAGAGACCGAGGTGGCTGAGGCGCCTCCTGAAGAGGCCGAGGGAGGAGAAGAAGCAGAAGAAGGAGAAGCTACAGCAGAAGAGGGGGAAGTGAAGGGCGAGGAGGGAGCCGGGGAAGGAGCAGGGGAAGGAGAAGATGAAGGGGAAGGAGGAGAAGGGGAAGGAGGACAAGGGGAAGGAGGAGAAGGGGAAGGAGGAGGAGAAGAAGGAGAAGGGGAAGGCGGAGAAGGGGAAGGAGGAGAAGGGGAAGGCGGAGAAGGAGAAGAAGAAGGGGAAGGGGAACGGGAAGGACAAGGGGAAGAATCGACCACAAGAGAGGAAAAAATCGAGGAAGAGGGAGGGGAAGAAGAAGCGAAGGGCGAGGAAGAAGAAGAGAAGGGAGAAGAAGAACACGGGGGTGAGGAGGAACAAGAGAGGGCAGCAGCAGAAGCAGGTGCTGGAGAAGAAGAAACCTCTGATGTTGCGGACGTAGTCAGCACTGTCGTTGGAGAGATGATTGCCCGATCAAGTCGAGCAGCAGAGTAAGGAATGAAAGTTACCTAATCATTTGTAAGTTGTTTATTTCGTTAAGGTAGATTTTTTGGTTTACTAGCAGTCGTTATTTCAAAATAAGTTTAAAAAAGTGTTCGAAGTGAGGAACTGTTGCAGAAAAATGTAGACAGACATCAAATGCGTGCAGACAGAAAGTAGATAAAAGAGTCAAGAGCACCTATGATAAAAAAACGAGTTACACGGCTGCCAACTACGAAGACTATGAAAATAGATGGTATGGGATAGAAAATAAAGTATTCGCTAAAAATAATATTGTTTAGAGTGCGTCGTCAGTTTGTAAAATACGAAATTTTCGTAATAGTCGGTGTAACTTCGTGCCCTGAAAAAAATTGAAACATACACCCGTTATCAAATTAGATACTTACATATTACAAACTTACATATCCCGTTGAAAACATTAGCTTCCCTCCGAACTATGAAGTTAACTACTGGTGCACAGCACATACTTTCCTGCGTTGTGTATCAGTCATTCAAAATTACGAAAAAACTGCTCACATTAAAAAAAAAATTACGTGACATTATTTAAAGATCTAATTTTTAAGAACAGATTTCACTAAGAAAAAAAATATCACTTCAATAAGGAAGTTGGAGGATGCCGTCGAAAAAAATAAAGTTTTGCAAAAAATTGAAAAGAAAAATCACCGAAAACGGTAATTCAGAGTTCAATCGGATCTTTTTATCAGTTCACTTTGTAGTATTTTCGAGAAAAAGTAAAGAAAAAATTGGAGGCTTTTTGAGAAAACGTCTTGTTTTTAAAATTGTCTGTATTTCACGATAAATTAAACGAAAACTAATAATATTTTTAAAAATTGCACCAGACATTATTTAAGGATCTAATTTTGAAAAATTCACTACACGTAGAAAACCTGTATCCTTAATTTTGTAGTTGTAGGGAGGCGCCGATTGTTTTAAATTTTTCCAATTTTCGAAAATTCAGACTTCAACGAAAATCGTACATGTTCCATTTTTATAAATGTACTTTACTCCATCCGAGAAAAAATTTACCGAAAATAATTATGAAATACTTAATAAGACAATTAAAATGTCCCTTTCAAATTCGCAGGACCCCGAGTTCCCTCAGATCGACATAGGAATATGAGTTTTGAAGAAAATCCCAAGAACGGTTTTGGCGCTCTTGTCCCCAGACGGACGAATAGACAGACAGAAGTTTTACCGTACATTAATCTTTCGGAATCATTCACTGAACGGGAACGGGGGAAGGGCAGGGAACCGGCCGGGTTGAAATGGAAGAGGAATGGGGGGAAAGGAAGGTATAAGGAGCGAGGCAGGTGCGATGAGGAGGAGGAAAGGGGAGGAGCGGGAATTGGGCTTACAGAAAATGAGTAGAGAGGGGCGGGGGGATCGGGAACTGGCGTTGGAGAGGGGAGCGGATGGGTGGAGCGGAGTGGGGCGAGTGTGTGCGGGGGTCGAGGGGTTGGCGAATGGGGGAGGTGCGTGGGAAAGTGAAAGAAAACGAAGAGTGGGCCCGGGCAGTGAGCGGGGTGCGATGTGCGACGGAGAAACGGGGCGGAGAACGAGCGAGACAAGTGCGCGGAGGAGGAAATGGAGCGCGGGTGGGGTAAGGGAAATCATTCACGAGCGGGTCTTGGCCCGAACAGTGCAAGCCTTGAGGAATTTCTCAACGTGTTGCGGTTTCCTAGAGACCGCAGAGGAGACGGGAGGCCGAAAAATCTCGAACAAAATTCAATTATTTTCGACCCTGAGGCCGGATTTCCCCGACCTCGGGATCACGTGTGAGGTTGATGCTCAGACGTTCTTGCTGATTTCATGTCCCGCAAATTTTTAACAAAATGTATCCAAATGCTCGAGAATGAACCTCGCTTGTGACAAATTAGTTTTAAAGATTATCTTCATCGAAATAAAGATGATAAAATTAATGTGATGACCTAAAAAAACCTTTATGTCATTTTCCTGAATGATTTCCTTCAGGAAAAAAACTACCATATATGAGCAAGGGTTCGGTAGCGGAAGTCTCTAAGGGTATGTCATAGGCTTGGGGATTTCCTGTACGTGTAAGACTACCCTACCGTCAAGGGAACTGAGCTTGAGTGCGGGGAGTAGCCGCAGGTGGGAAACGGAAGGATGGAGTAGATGGGTGGTGTATGGCGTTCGGGGGCGGCGAGTGGGTATGGTGCATGGGGAGGTGAATGGAGACGAAAAGAGCGACCGGGCGAAAAGCGCGACGGAGGAAGGGGTAATGAAGGAGCGTAGAAGGAGCTAAGCAGGTGCAAAGAGGAGGAGGAGGAGGAGGAGTGGGGGTGTTCAAGGGAACTGCGCCTAGGCGACCGGGAGCAGTAGTAGGCGGGGGCAACGGAAGATTGAAGCCAAGGGGGGGGGGCGAGCGAGAGCGGAAGGGAGGGGGCGTTGAGAGGATGACAAGTGGGGATGGTACGTGCGGAGGTGAGCGAACACGAAGAGCGGGTCTAGGCGAGAGATGCGCGGCGGAGGAAGGGGCGATGAAGGAGCGTTAAAGGAACGACGCAGGTGCATGGTGGACGAGGAGGGGTGTTTAAGGAAACTGAGCTTAAGGGATCGGGAATAGTTGTAGGCGGGGGGAACGGAAGAGTCGAGCTAAGGGGGGGGGACAAGAGCGGAAGGTAAGGGGGTGTTGAGAGGGTGACAAGTGAGGATGGTAGGTGTGGAGGTGAGCGGAGACGAAGAGCGGGTCTGGGCGATATGCGCGGCAGAGGAAGGGGCGATGAAAGAGCCTCGAAGGAGCGAGTCAGGTGCATGGAGGAGGAGGAGGGGTGTTCAAGGAAACTGAGCCTAGGCGATCGGGAGCAGTAGTAGGCGAGGGCAACGGAAGAGTGGAGCCAAGGGGGGGGGGCGAGCGAGAGCGGTTGGTAGGGGTCGTTGAGAGGTTGGCGATTAGAGAGGAACTCGGGGAGGTGTGCGGAGGGGGGGGAGGGGAGGGGCAGGGCGACGAGCAGGGGTGCGAAACGGAAAAGGGAGAAAGGGGCGGTGATCGTGTGCTGCGCAGAGCGCGGCGAGAGAGCGACGCCCTGGGCGAGGAGCTGGCGGAGGCCATCGTGGAGGCGCTGGTGGAGATGCAGGGCGAGTCCCGCCCTCCCAGCCCTTTGGCCCCGGAGGAGGAGGAGGAGATCCCTTGGAAGGAGCACCCTCCCAAGCCCGCGGAGGAGGAGCCTAAGCCCAAGATGGTGCACTACCTGCTGGAGCTGTACGGTGTGCCCGAACGCACCCCGCGCTTCGTGCTCACCCGTGACTACATGCTGCTCTGCATGGAGAAGCTGACGGACGGGCGGCGCGAGCTCATCTTGCGCGGCAGCGACCTCATCCTCGACGTCCAGTGAGTGCGACCGCCCCCATGTCCCGTCTCTTCCTCTCACTTCCTCTCTTTCTCTCTCTCCCTCTCTCCATTCTCCCTCTCTCCCTTCCTCTTCCTCTCCCCCTTCCTCTTTCTCTCTCCCTCTCCCCTTTCCTCTTCCTCTCTTCCTCTCTCTGTACCTCTCCCTGTCTCCCTCTCTTCCTGTCTCCGTCTCCCTGTCTCCCCTCTCCCTGTCTCCCTTCCTCTCCCTGTCTCCCTTCCTCTCCCTGTCTCCCATCCTCTCCCTGTCTCCCTATCTCCCTGTCTCCTTTATCCCTTCCTCTCCCTCGCTCTTCCTCTCTCTTCCTCTCTCTCCATTCCTCCCTCTCTCCATTCCTCTCTCTCCATTCCTCTCTCTCCATTCCTCTCTCTCCATTCCTCTCTCCATTCCTCTCTCTCCATTCCTCTCTCTCCATTCCTCTCTCCATTCCTCTCTCTCCATTTCTCTCTCTCCATTCCTCTCTCTCCATTCCTCTCTCTCCATTCCTCTCTCTCTCCATTCCTCTCTCTCTCCATTCCTCTCTCTCCATTCCTCTCTCTCTCTCCATTCCTCTCTCTCTCCATTCCTCTCTCCATTCCTCTCTCTCTCCATTCCTCTCTCTCCATTCCTCTCTCTCCATTCCTCTCTCTCCATTCCACTCTCTTCATTCCTCTCTCACCATTCCTCTCTCACCATTCCTCTCTCTCCATTCCTCTCTCTCCAATCATCTCTCTGACCCCTCTCCCTCTCTCCCTGCCTTCCTTTCTCCCTCTCTCCCTGCTTTCCTTTCTCCCTCTCTCCCTGCCTTCCTTTCTCCCTCTACCCTTCCCTTTCTCTCTCTCCCTTTCTCTCTCCTCTTCTCTCCATGTCCCGCTCCTTCACTCCATCTCCTTCCATTTCTCCCTTTCTCTCTCACTCATATCTTTGTACGTTATCGACGTCTTTCATTTCATATAGTAGAGACGGACTGCCTATAGTACCGGCAGAGTATAAGCAACTATGACAGTTCGATGCGCCGTTGTCCTACGTTACTACGCACATGGCACCACCTATATGACAGATACATTTCAAAACTTTAACACTTATTGACAGGCGACGACACGTCTCGATATCATGTTCATAACCTTCGCCAAATCCGAACCTTCTCGCCACCACGACTTCGTGTGAATCAGATGAGAGGCAACGCGGAACTCTGGCTGTGAGAAAGTAAACAAATCCTCGCAAGCTGACTGCTTCAGAGCAGGTCATGTGATGCACTACAGCACGTGGCGAGAGAACTGTCATAATCGCTTATACACTGTCAGTACTGTAGTAATACTTCATGAAACGCATCGTGGTATCCCAATAACGTTTACATCAGACATGTCAAGATCGCGGGCAAGGCAACTAGATTACTTCAGTTCGTGGACACAGCATGGCAAAACTATGCATCAAAAGATAAAACAGGCAAAATGAATCTACTAGAACAACCCCACAACTAAATGTAATTCCTATTGTTAAAAAAAGATAAAATAATAACAATAACAAAAAGGAATTTCGCCAAACGTCCAGGCTCTACTCTTGAGTCTTCTGTAGAAGTCATTTGACAGTTATTGTCCCAAATTTAGTTATATTAATCAATATTTCCTCTACAACAACAAAGAAATGAAATGTAACAATACATCAGTCACATTTCAAGTTGTCACTGGCGAGTAAAATTAAAGTTTTTGAAACGAAAATATTTTGATTTTGTAATCATGGTTACTTAATCGTGCAATAATTGCATAACTTCCTTCGTGCAGCTTAGGTTTAGCTGACAAAGAGTCTTTTCTGTTGAAAGATCTCTCCGACCTTAGCTGAGACTTGATAATTTATTTCGTATTTATTAGCTTTATATAACAAATAACTGAATGATTTAATAAAACAGACCAAAACGAAAAAAGAAAGAATTTGCCATTCAAACATATTCCTGATACTTGGAAAAATGTTTATATAAGGGAAAATTTAAAAATAAAATAAAAATGAAACTAGCGTACCCCTGGGAGAACTCTCGCATGTTAAACCCCACCCTATTTTTTCCTTAGGGTATCGTGAAACTGAAACATGGGAACATGTGGCCCGTTTTCATCGTAGTTCTCTCCACAATTAGGTACATAATACTTGTAGATCACGACAAAACGTTAAATGAATGGTTGAACTACATGCATAAGAAACAACCTTCATCGTTATCAAGCAACTTACTTCTTACGTTAATACTTCTTGTTGTTGCCGCGAAAGCAAATCTTGGATTAATGTATGTATGTATTTCGCGTTACTGCGTCGGTAGTCCAATTTTGCCAGCCAGCTACCGGTGTCCCCTATGCCTAGGCCTAGTTAAATTTCCATGCTTGGGGGTAAGAGCAACATGAGGCGAACATGACGTATACTTTTCACCGTAACTAGCAAGATCCGCCTGATTGAGCTTTTCTTCCTCACACAGCTACATAAACTGGGACGATTGAAAGGAAAGCTACAACTATATTTTAACCCCGACCGGGAATCGAACCCGGGACCACAACACGGGAAGCTAGTACGCGGCCCATAAGCCACCTCATAATTAATAACCTTGAATGAATAATTATCGAAATAAAGTTCGTCAGACTGCTCAAACCATGATGTACATAGAAAGCGTAAATAGTTTAAGATGGAGGAATCTAAGCCTTCTAAGCGGGACGTCACAAGGATGGCCACCAGCACCAAGGTCTTAAATATAGGCCATGTATATTCTGTATACCTCCATGTGTATGTGGTATTGATAGTGTCGATAAGCAGAAAACCGTCAAAAAATTAATAGAATCTTCAAGAATATTTCATCCTGTAGATGAAGCGTATGAAGAACGTTTCTTTGAGGCATTTGACCTAACAATTTTAGTTTTTAAGACCCTAAACGCTTCATTTAGGAGTTATTTAACGATACAACTGACCGAGTGTTCCGAATTGCATTAGAAATGAATATTTAGATTTTTTTAACAAATCATGTTCACAATCACAAAATATGTTTTAAGTCAAAGTGCTATTCGCCACATCTCCGTAAAATTCTATGTCGTTAGATCCCTCATTTAAAAAGATTGGTTGCTGTGAGAGCTGTAAAAGGTATGTACACCACTGAAATATAGGAGACGATGGAAATAAATAGTAAAGAATATAAGCATAATTAAACCTCGGTTTTTCGATGGAACAAATCTGTCAAACTTAATTTTGTATGTAGCCACTATTCCAGATCTCGCGCCGCTTCAGCTTGCGTGCACAACCTTTTCTGGATTTGGAGGGGAAATGTGATCAGAGTAAGGAAAAGTACCCCCTGCTCGCAGAAGCGCTGGACTTCCCAAGCGAACACGTAGGTGGTGCGGGCGAGGTTTGACATGCCTGATTTACGCCTTCGTAGCCATACTGCATAAGCCCGTTAGTTTGGGATGGTTTTTCCCTTAGTTTGGATTGATTGATTGATTTTTTTCGTGTTTCCGGGCGCGCCAACTGCTTTGGTTATTAGTCCCGTTAGTGTCATGCATGTTTTTTCTCGGGAGATGGCGGTGATCTTCCCCGCTGGATGGCGAGATCCGGCGCCGATCTACCGTCGGCTAGTTGGGTTTCCCCCTAACCATGACTTTCCCACCAGCGGGGCACCGCCCCAGTCGGGACAAGTTCTAAGCTCCGGATCGGTCTCCCGGAATATGTTGGTAGTGTAGAGCATGTTAGTGTGTGTGTGTGTGTGTGTGTGTGTGTGTGTGTGTGTGTGTGTGTAAGGGGAGAGGATAGGACAAGGAAGAGTAGGGAAAGATCGCACGCGGTCCGTAGCCCGTTTGATAGGGTACTGCTCCGGCATTCGCGTGGTGCTGATCGGAGAAACCACGGCAAACTACCGACCAGAGCAGGCGGCCGCTAGAATTCTCCTCCAGACAGCGACTTAATTCGACCTAGTTGAAAAGCTAGTGTCGAAAATCCTGCCGCCGCACAGTGGTGCATTTTGGCGATTTCCTGGCCAAAACCTCTGGGAGCTATAGTATGTTCTCTACGACGTTCAAAATTATTTTGGATTATCTTTATAATGTAAGGGAGCTTGTAGCATAATACTAGAATAATGCACTGCTTAAATCTGCGAAATAATAATATACATTTTTCTATATAAACTTGGTTAAATTTTATCAATTCACAAAATTGACTTTAGAAAACCGTAGGGATTACTTATATATTAATTGATAACATTTCGCATAAAGAAGCATGATATTAATGTCATTTCCTGCCCTCTGCAAGAGAAAATTCATATACAGTGCCCGAAGAACCGGAAAGGAAGATCACATTTTTCACTAGGGTATATTTCTCCCTACGGTGATATTGGGCTCAGGCAAATGAGACAAAGCATATTTGTTCAAGAATTTTAACTTTCTTTTGGGAAGATCCCTCAAGCTGGAAATGGAAGGAACAGATGATCTCAACAGGTGATTAAACATCTCCTGGAGTGGGTGCAGTCTTGAACATGTTCGCGAGAATCCTTCTCCATTCCGTCTTATATCTTTGTGAATAGTCTAGGCATGTAATACCATGAATATTTGGAAACATTTCTTGGCAGTTTCCAGTGCGTACTACTATAAAAAGTAATGCTGATGGCGTATCCACGTATTTAATTGCCAATAAAAATTTTCTAAATCTCTTAATTATACCCTCATCTATCCCCGTTATTTCTGAGGAATCTTCATATTTCTCAAAAAAGCGTCTTGCTGAATTACTATACTGCTATTAACATTATCCTGTTTGGAAAGCTCTACATTCAGACCCATTTTTATTTGCTTTGCATTTGAATGCATTGAAACTGAAGTTACAGTATTATTTCATTAAAAACAATATAATACTAATTTTGTAACAATAACAATGTAATAGAAATAATTGTTGGTATGTAACAATGGAAATAGATGTTGGTATGTAATAATAATTGTTGGTATGTAACAATGTAATAGAAATAATTGTTGATATGTAACTAGTTAAATAAACAAATTTTACTTTCCGATCAATTGAATTTTTTATTTCATTTCTAAAAATTTAAAAAGTGTTACGATGAGTTTCTTTGATATCACGTACGTATTTGACCCTTATCGAGCGCACAGCCTTCCTAAGAACGAGTTTTGATGCCACATATTATGTAAATATTACTTTATGTACAATTTTTAATGAAATAAAATGTGCGCAATCCAGTTCAGAAGATGTAATATTAACGTAAATATTATGTTCATGTAATATTAGTGAATAGTCATAATCTATTAAAAAAATTAAAAATATTCATTTTTTGTTTATAATATTGTGTAAATTTGTTATTTCAGTAAAAAGAATCAAAATTTTCCTCTAGAAACAGCGTTGTAAAAGCAGTTCCCGTTCTCAGGACAGATCTCGACGAGTCATATTCGGCGGTCACGCGTGCTCGACGAAAAGTTAATTCTTTGTATTTACTAATGGGGCAAGTTGGGGCATGATTTTACAACTGGATTCGAAAGAGAATAGATTCAGCTAATAAATGAAATTAGAAACACCGCGGAATTCCGCGAAATTGGTAACTTTCAGCCTACGTGAACTTATGAGTAATTACAATTATTGTATTAATTTCATGCATTTTAATATTTCATCCGACGTCGGTATTATGGATTAATGCAATATAAAACAAACATGGAAATACTCTACAAACCTTCAGGAAGAGAATCCATACTGCCAGTTTTCTCTCCACAACTTTGTATGGCCACTATTTACCAATAAAGACAGTCTCTCTATGTTACTCTCGCACTGCAGGTCTACCGAACGCCGTGAAGGGTAAGTTCGGGTGACTACTGGTGCCAGGGGAATTGACCCAGAGACACGAAGTGGGCAGAAACAGATGCCCCCAAGTATACAGTGTGCCGTAGTATTTGCAAAAGTGTAGTAAACGCGATTTCATTTTTGAGGTTTTGGCCAGGATTTCGGGAAAATGCACCACCGTGCGCCGTCAGGACTCTAACTTAGGACCTCCCGGTCAGAGGCGCTGCAGTGACACTTTAGTTTGGAAGAGGAAAGAAGCCATTGCTCGATCTTCCAATCTCGCTGATGGAGATAGCGCCGTTGTTATGCCATCGAAATCAGAACTACATTTTTTCCTTCATGCGCGGCGTGACCATTCTAACCCCACCGAGCTTACAAAAGCAAACCGGCCAACTACAAATAGAGAGGGGCTCCGATACAGACTATTCGATTTTAGCTTTTTCTCCATTTTCTATTTTCTGTTTTTTTCTGTTCTCATTCCTAATATTCTTAAAAGAATGTAGGTGACTATCGGAAAATCTATATTTGATTTGATGCAATCATGATAGATTTTATGTGGTTTGGTGGTTTGCCTTTTGACCTTCTTGACCACTATCAGAAGATGACATCGATTTATTACACAGTGTATGACACAGCCTTTGCGCGATTGCCACCACAATCGACCGAGCTCCTTTTAGGTCAGCGGTTGTCAGCCTGGGAACCTAAAATAGTGAGTTTTTTTGTATATACATCAAAGCAGTTTAAAGAAAAAATATTATACTTTGCTTAACATTCTTTGGAAGCGTAAATATATTATTCGAATTTATAGTTTCTTATGAAAGGAAACTACTAAGAAGATAAATAAAATGTAATTAATTCAGAATAATATAATATGTAATTTAGTTTGTTTTTGTTGTACAATTTTTATTGTTTTTATTATCCAAGGTTTAGTTAGATTGGGTTTTATGTTTTATTATAGGATATTTCATTATTGTACAAATTTTGGCTCTATTATTGGGTAAAGATATTGATTTACTTTTAATACATTTTAATCCCTTTGAAATGTACTTACTTAATCTTACTGCAATAAGTAGAAATAGATAGAAACTCGTTTCTAATAATATCTTCCTGACAATTTCTAACAAAATCTCTTTGTTTTGTATCTGCGTAGAAGGAGATTAGAGGATGAAGATATGAACATTGTATGCGATTACCTGAAGACTCGCCCTGATGTTGTTACTTTGGATTTGGCTTACAACAATATAACGGATTACGGAATGTACGTCATCGTACAATTTTTATCGGTAAGAAAAATTCTCAATGGGTTCTGAACGACTTATCTTCGCAGATTTACCATAATTTTAGATTTTAGCCATACAAACGTTACACACATTTCTTTGTTTGTGTAATAAGTATTTCTGCTAAAAAAATTAAAAATGTAAAATCATCGCTAATTTGGTGTTAAACATGTCTATAATGTTTGAAGATTTCAAAAGACGATATGTCGTTATAAGTTTCCCCTTTGCATTTAACAGTTAAGTACTGCATATCCACAAAATTCACTCTTACAATCATCCAATGTCATCTTTTGTGAAATGTGAAACACTCGTATATTCCCCTCACCTATCTTTGTTAACACAAACGATTGGAGGGAGCGTCCAAAGATCAGCTGAAGAAGGAGGAAGTTCATTATCTGTGTTGAAACTCCAATAAATATTTGTATGTTGTTCTCATAACAACTATATCGGGCAGTTTTCTTTTTCACTTTTTTGCTTTTTTACATGATACCATTTAACTTGAACAGTTAAATTACATTCTTAAGTTTTGTAAGAGAGGAAGAAATATTTAGTTTCGTTTGATTTCGGCACGACAGCTGATAGAAATTCTCCAGATGTAAACATAAACACAGGAATATGGATGTAATTAAAAACCCACATTACATAAAGACTCTGGCTATATAAAATTGCCCATTACATCCTATTATATTAAAGGAAATGAGCATGCATTCTCAACGCAAGACATTTATATGCGATAATCCCCAATTACTTACACATACATTGCTACATTTTAAACGATTCTTAGTGTTGCAACAAGGTATTCCACAAATCAATACCTCTATTTACAAATTAGAATTTCCAAATATAAGATATCTGTTTCCTGTGGTGCATTTTTGTACTGATGTGACAGCGGCCTAAGCGGGTTCATACAATCAATTGAAATATTCACCAATGACAATTCATCTTGCAGTGTCTTGTAAACAATACCCAACCTTACTTTTTTACCACTTTGGGCTAATGATTTCCATAGCCAAAAGTGATTTCCTTACCTAAGAATGTTCTCTTTTAACAAAATTTGTTGCTGCTTTCCGATTTTTTCAACAACTTTGTATAATATCACTCATTAGTTAAAACGTAAAATATTATAAATTTTACGAGGAGAATGATAAATGAACAGTTCAGTTTAGTTACTGTTTCTGCAGAATATAAATTTATAGTGCCATTCATGTCCTACGAATGTTTAAAAAAATGTTCTCGCACCTTGACTTTTACGTGGCGCCGACTATACCTGATTTCTACGATTCGTTTACGAGATCAGTTTCAGTGAGATCCACAGAAACCATGTCCACGCATTGACAGAGTTCCGACCTGCTGGGGTGGCTCAAGACATTAATTGATGTCACTGCTGTGCTTCTGACCAGGAAGTCCTAGGGATCGAGTTCTGAGGGTGGCTGGATTTTCGACTCCAGCTACATAGTTATGTCGAACTTAGCCGCTGTCGGATGGATAATTCTAGCGGTCGATTGCTCTGATCGGTAGTTTCCCCAAGCGAATGCCGGTGCAGTACTCTATCAAACGGTCCACAAGCAGCGTGCAATCTTTCCTTCCTCTTCCTTGTCCTATCCTCACCCCTTACTTACAAACTTGGGCGCATTAAACTACCTAACGTCGGGAGACAAATCGGGAGCTGCGAATTTGTCCCGGCAGGCACTGCCCCGAAGGTGAGAGATTACTTGGTTGTGGATATAAAAGAGGACAACACCTCGTCTTCCCGTGATGAAAACATGCTCTCCACTGTCGGAACTAATAATCACAGCACCGGGAACGATGACTCAGTGCATCAACTGATTTCACTGCAGCGCCTCTGACCGGGAGGTCTTAAGTACGAGTCCCGACGGCGGCAGGATTTTCGTCACTAGCTTTTCAGCTAGGTCGAATTCAGTCGCCGTTCTAGTGAATGGCTGCTCATATCGGTAGTTTTCCGTGTTTTTTCAATCAACACCAGACGAATGCCCTAGCAGTACCCAAATAAACGGGCTACGGTCCCCGCGCGATCTTTCTTTCCTCTTCCTTGTCCTATCCTCACTCCTTAAACACACATCTACACTAATATACACTACACTACCTACATGCCGGGAGACCGGTCGGGGACTTAGAACTTGTCCCGAATGGGGCGGTGCCCCGCTGGTGGGAGATACCGGGCTGAGAAAATCCCGTTAGCCGACGGTAGGTCGGCGCCGGATCCAGCCATCCAGGGGGGAAGACCACCGCAACCACCCGAGCAAAAACACACACTACACTTACGGCACTAATGAACATAGTAGTTGACGCGCCCAAAATCATTTACAATCAATCAATTTCAGCAGTTGACGTGGTCGGAAACACGAAATAATAAATCAAGCGCTGACAAAGTCTGGTGTGTGTAACTGAGTTTTAGCGGAGGAATTTCCGCAAAAGACCGTGTCGCTGTCCAAGAAGAACATTGACGCAACTGTAGAAGTGGAAGATTTAGAGGAGAGAGAAAATGAGAATGCGTTTACTTTATTGGCTCATTACAGTCAATGAAATCAGTTATGTTGGACATTGGACAACTCCGTAACTACAACTACACCAATGTTCCCTAGTGTGCAGTTGGTGCTTTTTGTTACGTCCGTGCAGTTAAGCTCATTTTACAAACTTCTTGCAGTTGCGTCAATGTTCTTCTGGAAGAGTGTCTAAGGGCATGACGCGCGCGTGCGACTTGGCGCGCAGATGAACAGCAGCTTGAAGCGCCTCAACGTGATGAACAACGACATCAGCTTCCGGGGCATGAAGAGCTTGGCCGACCTGGGCGACAGCATGCCGCTGGAGATGCTACGGGTGAGCGGAAACCCCCTGGGTTACGAGGTGAGTTCATTGGCGTGGTACCCTGCTAAAGCATTATCTCATTTATGAGCTTCCAATTTTTGCTTATATGCCTATTTTATACCTTTAATTGAAAACGCTATATTTTAGATTACTGATCGGTTTTGAGGTATTAGACGCATGTATGCAAATTCTATAGTATCTTAAAACTGCTTTTGGTGCACGTGGCCTATTTAGTAAATGCTCATTAGAATGTTTATATTGGCCAAAAATAGCATGTTTATTATAAATGTCTCTATCTTGCCAAAATTAACTAACATTTTTGTATACATTTGATTACAAGTTGGTCGTCATTTAAATAAAACTATCAATGAGTGATCTCTCTTCTGTTTCACATGTTCTACAGATTGATATCGCTAATGCAGATTTGCAATAGTTTTTACCGTGTTTATCTTTGCAATTAAATCTTTATAATTTTATATAACAAAACCCATTAAACTTCATGAAAATTATTAAGAAACAAAATAATTGCTTACTTCCATTTCAATGGGTGCAGAAACAGAAAAATAAGATTAATACGTAAAAGCTGTTTTTCATCATCAGTTACTATTTTAAATATAAACTTCAGAAATTATTGTTTAATTAAATTAATTGATATTCTAAATATTATCACACACACTGCCTACCGTGGAATTCATCACACCAGAGAACCACCTACTATCAACATGAGGGAATGGAAATGCATATGATTAATTTATTTTAAAATGATGGATCGGCAATGTCATCTTCACTCATTTAATAGTGACAACCCCAAGCGATATACTGAAGCGCGGCACTTCTCCGACTACATTATTAGTTAATTAAACTGTTAAGGCATATTAAATACGTACATTACAATTTTATTCAGCTTTTTAACTGCCTATTTTATAATTTTAAGTGTCTATTTTACCTAATTAATTTGACTAGTTTTAAGACTTAAAAATCTTCTTATTCATTCATATGCAAAATCAGTGGTGCTACTCTGCTTGAAATGAGAAGAGGAGAGAGGGATATGAGGAGAAAAAATACAGCAGGATCCCCATTTTTCGAATAATTAGGCACATTCAAAATTATTCGAATTATCCAAAAATCGAATTAACACACAGATATCTTTTCTAGAAATTAATTAAAAACTTCCTTGAAAGTAGATAAATCAGAGACTCCTACCTCTCTAACCACCAGGTTTTACAGACTGTTCCCCTTCAATTTTCCCAGTCTCCAAAGAAAGACTAGTTTTTCAAAAATTCCTTATCTTCGATTTCAATATTGTTCTTACAATATGTCTCTTCATCGGCAATATTCTCTCTTGTCCAAGAAGATTAATTTTTGGAACAATTTCAGAACACAGAGCCCTGTTTCTAAATTAACATACTATATTAAATTTACATAAACTGAAATGGTGCGTGGAAATTAGAGTACAGAAGACTTTCCATCCCTCAATCATTTTACCTCCTCATTTGTTTGAATTAATGTAATCAATGACTGTAGTAATGAAAATGAAATCAATGTCTGTATTAATATAAACAATGGCTAATAACTTAAGTTTTACTCAGTTCTTTCAGTGTTTACTTGTGACTTTGCTTCTTTAAACTGGCAGGTTAACGATTTTTACGACCGTTTTGCTTTTTGCCAGGGTGGAGTGGCTCTTTCTCCCATCTTGCGAGGCAAGAACGGCCTGCTGTACCTCGACATTGCCCAGACGTCCCAGAAGCTGTCCTCACTCATGTACTTCGTCGACGGCATGATGAACAACTCGCGCCTGCTGTATCTGAACATGAGCCGACCGCTGGGGGAGGAGTGGATAGGCTTCGACAGCGGTCATTGGGCGGAAAGTGTCGGCCATATGCTCGAGGTAAACACATCCTCACGGATGTTCATTTATTGCTCCATGCTTTGTAAACCGCCGCCGTTACATCAGTTTTGGGAAATAAGTACTGGACTACACGAATCAACATTTTTGGGATTTTCGATTTTCATTATTTTTATATTTTCACAGAACATATATAGTACTTTTCTACTCTTCCTTTTTTGCTATGCAATCGCTCGGGTTCAGATAGTTCTTACAATATATTAAGGGTGGAAGGCGGAATAAACAGAAAGCGTCGACTTCAGGAAAATTGGGATTTTTAGTTGAACTTATACATTTAGGTTTTCTCGATTGGACATCAGAACATGTTTAGAAAAGTAACTGATAGCACAGAATATTCGATTTAGATGAAAGAGTCCTATTTTGTTTCAACTTGAATAATGGGTAACGTGCACAGAGCCGATTAGTGTGTTTCTCGCGGGTCTAATACGTTTGGACCTGGTGATAAAAATTGCGATATTTTTATGAAAAAATATTTTTACATAACAATCAAAATCATGTTTTGTTCACGTTGTGGTGTTATTTACGAGAGAGGAATTTCTCAGTTTCTTCTGAAACCTTTCTTGTTGTGCACAGTTGAGTGGGACTACGGATCACTTGCGCAGATCGTTCTAGGTGTTTCAGTGGATGCAGAAGTTTTTGCATTGCTCCTTCTGCATAATTTGTCCAGTGGCAGGTGACTCCATGTTGGGTCGCACAACTTCCATTTGATGGACTGAACCTGTTCGAAAGCGTCTCCTGCAAGGATGGTTTTTAGCACATCACAAGTGTACGACGTATTGCCTAATCTCTTATTGAAAGGCGCTCGAGAAACTACATTCAGGAGCAGTGGCTTTAGACCACAGACCTTGCGGTATCAACGATAAAATAAAAGACACCACATTCTTCTACATGAATTTATTAGTGGAAGTCTGTTTTCAACGGCTGCATCAACGGCCTTCGTCATTCGTCGTACCAGAGGGGTGGGGGGAACAAGAGTGGAAAGTATCACCACTGTCGTCTCCCAAATATCGTCACCTCTTTCCACGATTGATGTTGTCGGCAAAGCCGTTCAAAAACGGCTATTGTAAATAAATTCATGTTGAATTTGCTGTTTGTTATATTAATTAATGTGCAATTGTTAATTAAAATATAATTGGCAATGTTCATCTCAAATTCTTTCGAATAACCCTTGAACAATTTACAATTGTTGATAAGATGTAGGAAAAGTAAGGTTCATAAAATCTCCTTAGTTTATAGATAATGAATTGCATTTCTCGGCTACAAGAATATGCATGCTAAATCGTTTCCAACTAGTGCCGAAGGCTAACGAGGAGGTTCAGACCTAATCACCATGAAGCAAACAAGTGCTGTGAGCACATGCATCCTTTACCTTTTCTTTTAAAGAAATGCCTGCACTCTGCCACGGTCTTGTTTCCAACGTCTATACCGCCTGTGCTGGCGCGAGAGAGGGGACCTCGAAGCGCGCTCGTTTGCCGCGCTTGCAGCTCAACACCAGCCTGCGCGAGCTGTACCTGCAGAAGTGCAGCTTCCGCTGCCACGACGTGGAGCGCATGATGGCCGGGCTGAAGCGCAACCGCACGCTGCTGCTGCTCGACCTCACGGCCAACAACGTGGGCGACCGCGGCGCGCGCTGCCTGGCGGAGTACCTGGGCACGAGGCCCGCGCTCGTGGCGCTGCTGCTCGGCCACAACAAGATCTCCGACATCGGCGCCAGGTGAAGCGGGGTCTATAGCAACCGAGGAGGTATCGACGAGCTAAAATATTCTATGTAGAATGATTGAGGCGTCCCCATGTTTGCAGAAAATTGAAGCCATGTTTTTGCTGCCAAAGCAGCGTCCTCTGGAGAAACAGAATTTGAGTATTCCGTTTGGCACTGGTTCTGGCCGGGTGGGCGCGGGCCGTTATAAATCCTCTCACTCTGCGTTTTCCAACCAAAAACCAATCATTTAAAAACGAAATCACAATATGTAAGGAGAAAGAATTCAGAAACTTTAAAAACACATTGTTTCCTGCATCGGTTATTGTCATACGAATGGAAGCTGTTGAAATGTTTTTATAGTAAGCATAACGCCTGAAAGTAAATGTTATTACAATAAGAAGCAAACAAACAGATCACAAATAAGGCGGAAAACTTGAAAACATCATATTTGTGGTTTGATTACTTCTATTTTTTCAGTTACATGCTGAAAATACTAAAGATATTGTGAATATTATTATTTTAACCACTAATAAAATTTAAATACAGTTAAACGAAAAGGCAACAATATAGAAATAAGATCTAATATAAACAACATGTCGATTCAGTACAACGCTTGTACACGCCACCATCAGGCATCTCTCATGACGCCATCATCATTTTGACTGCAAAAAACAAGGCGGCCCCTAGTTCGTCCACCGTCCACCAAGAGAGCTGAAACCATAGGGTCAGCCAGCCTATATTCTAGCTCGTTTGAAGGTACTTACTTGGCTGCCAGGGGACTCTGAGTCCTAGCCACGGATGCAAACGTTTCGACCGTCATGCTGCGACTGCCCTCAGGACGAAAAGCTTCCGGGCGAATTGCCTTGAAGAAGGTGGATCAAGGGCGGGCTAAACGTTGGCACCTTTTCGTAGAACGCGGCGTCTCCCGAACAGTAAAGTAGGTATTATCCACGCACGTTTTCTTGAGCCCTCGCTTCGCTAGTGGGGAGTTTGGATATTTTGACAAAACGAATTTTATATCGAATTTGTAATTTGTTTATCGGTACAAAATAATTTCTATTACATGGGAACAAACATATCTGATTATCAGATTTTCTCTACAACGCTCGTTGCTATCATTTATTCTTAATTCAACTAATGTTGGCAAAGGAATGGGGGTAGGTATTCCGGGACTCAAGAAAACGTGCGCGTATAATACTAACTCCGGCCGTGGAAGCCTATGTTCTCAACTGAGGAGATAGCGTCGCTGAGCAAGAAAAGTGGCATGGCTAAAATGTGTAATTTTAATGGTTTTATCTTGAGCGTAGCCGTTTATTTCGCGACCAAATATGTTTTACTCTTTTATACAGATTATTTCGCGAACTTATTCATTATGTCTTATTTTCCGTGGCGATGCTCAGCTCATTACCCCTGTTCTGACATACCTCACAAATTCCGCTATGCTCCTTTCCCTGTCTGCCAGAGAAAGGCGTTATCATTCTCGCGAAAAAATAGGCAATTTGAATTTTGGTTAGAGGCTTCTTTAGGGTTGGGAATCTTTTACATGTAGTAAATCTTCAACATAAGACAGCCAGCTGTACTTTCCCTCCGAAGGAAGGCATAGAAAGGATTGTTTCACCCTTAAAAGTAGATCGGGTTTGAACCCGCGAAATTGAGTGTAACAATCTGATACGCTAACAGTTACACCACCAAAGCCACCACAAAATTGATGAAATATTTACAGGTAAAATATACTATTTTCTAAACTTATTTCTTTATTTGTCTCAAAAGTGGCTACTTTTACATCTCTTTTTTATATCTTCCTCTATTTCCCTCTTCATTTTTTGTTTTATTTTCTCATTTTGCCTCTTCATTTTCTCCTGCTTCCTTCTTTTCTCATTTTTTCCTGTTCTTATCCCTATTTTTTCATTCTAATTTGTTAATTTTTATTTTATTCTCTTTATTCTTCATCCCTTTCTTCTTTTTCTCTGTTTTTCTTCTCTTTCGTTTTATTTCGTTTATTTATTTTTCTTTCTTCAGTTTTGTTCTCTTTTCAGTTCTTTCAAAACACCCGAATATATTGTTTCTGCACTTTGAAACATAACTGAAATATCCACTAACTCACTATTAATTTCACATTCCTTTTTTTCATCTCCACATTCCAACATTGTTCAGTCATTTACGGTGATCGCATTTTCAACAACTCAAGTCACCAGTTGCTTTCTTGTGTATATTGTCAAAGCTAATGTCGCAATAATTTCATTGTAGAAATTACGATAGACTGGTAACGTGAGCATTTTTAATTTCATTAAACGTAGCTCACGTGAGAGATAAAGAGTCATATTAGCAGCTGTTTCAGCACGCTGTGACGCGAAGCCGCTGCGAAGTGCTCGCGAAGTGTACGGTGTGCTGGCAGGTACATCAGCCGCGACATGCCGTCGTCGCGCCTGCAGATGCTGGACCTCTCGTACAACCGGCTGACGGACAAGGGCGTGCTGGAGCTGCTGTCGTCGCTGCGCAAGGCGGTCATGCTGCGCGCGCTCTACATCTGGGGCAACTCCATCAACCACCCGTCCTGCATCGTGAGTCGCGCGGGCAACCGTTAGGGGTGGCAATAAACATCGTTTTTAAAACATGATGCTGTTTTAAAAACAAAACTGCACCCAAACTGTTTAAAAAACATCGATGTTTTCTACCAGAAACGTATATTAACATCGATATTTTACTCTTGATGTTTTCTTCACATCGATATTATGTTGCAAAAACGTCTATGTTTTTTTAATTTTTTTAAATAAAGGGGTTTAAGCACTTGTAGAGTAGCAGCAATTCACAGCAATATCGTTGTTTTGCGACATCCTCTTTCTCAGACTGTGGAGAGCAATAGCAAATTTCACATACATGCATAATTATAAAAATGTATACGTCCATGCAAACATATGAATACAACTCTCCACCACTTATATGAATGTAGCTCTCAACAACGTAGCTACGACACTACAATATCCAACGAATACTAGTAATAATAAATCTGTAATAATAATAATAATAATAATAATAATAATAATAATAATAATAATAATAATAATAAAACTTAACAGCCTCGCTTCTCACAATACAACACAATAGCACAATAATTAATCGCACTCTCGACCTGATCTCAACACACATTGTAACTACCAGCTGATTGGCTTAATAATTTTAGTCACGCGATTCTTTTGTTTTATTGTTTGAGATGAATCTGGTCAAATGCTGAAGCATAATGAAGCCGGATGTAGCCAAATAAAGTTGATATTAGTCAAACACAAAGTGAAGTACCTAACGTTGACGAGGAATAGCAGAAATATGATAAAGGGAATCGGACCTCTAATGGGAAGTTTCTAAGGCTAAAAAGGGACAAGGGGTGAAGTTTAGGTTCCACTCAGTGCCTTAGTCATACATTTCTATTTACATCGCCAAACCTAATCTCACTCTACATCAGTTAACCCTCCAGTACGCACAACCTAGTTTGTGTCGAGGTTCCGGACTTCCGCCTGTGATTTAAATAAAACACCTCGTGTATGTGAAACGGATAATTTCCAAAGCATTTGTCAAACTACTTCTTGCGAACTCACAAGACGAGTTACATTCGGAGTACTTTACTTTAGCCTGCACAAGTCTTAATCTAACATTAGCTGTATGACGTCCAAAATGACCCTTTCATCGCCATTTATACTGTTTTATACATACAGTTTGACTAATGTACGATTTAACCGGGTACCTCTAATATTAATCACATTTGAGATTTTAACCATCGGGTGTATCTTTCAGAAAGAAATAAGAAAACACAATTGTACTACACGTCATTCATTTGGCATTTCAAGTCTCAAACACAAACTCTCAGCCTCAAAAGCATAACAAGAGAGAAGTAGCTCATAACTATTCTCATAATAAGATCCAGGAAAACAATATTACCGAGAGAAAAAAAAATATGCATAGGTTAATGAATTTTACCAAAAAAACTATTTTACATTTCTAAAAGTCTCGGAAGGCATTGTAAAAGGTGAGTAAAAGCAGGCCAACCTTTCCCTATTTTGTAAACATCGCTATTGGTTAACGAAGTTCATATCAGTTGCTGCATAAAAGTTTTCTTGAAGTATTTTTTCCACGTTCTTTTTCAATTTTATTTTAATTTTTGTTCTATTTTTTAAAAACAATATTAAACTTTCTTGCGTTGAAACAAGAAATATGAAAAAAATTGTAGGCTTGGAAATTATGAGAATAAAAAACTCAACATAAGAAAATATATGATTTGTTACCATAGAGAGGTTTTGGATGGATTCAGTTGGATTTTAAGTTTGGATGCCCAGCTATCGAGTAAGTTGAGGTTATGTAGTGTTCTATTTCTGATGTCCATGATAGAGTTGCCAGAAGAGAATATTGCTATATCGTCCACAAATTGTGCTATGTGAATTTTCGTTAATTTAGGAAGATCTGCAACGTATAAGTTGAATAGTGTGGGTGAAAGTGGTGAGTCTTGGGGGAGTCCTGCGTTAATTAGTCTAAGGTTGGAATGATGATTATTTACGTTAACTGAAAAAGTTATATTGTTGAGAAAGCTCTTGATAATTGATTTTATGTAGTATAGGGTCCCCATTTTTTTGATCTTGTACATTAAGGCTTGGTGCCATGTCCGATAAAACGCCTGAGTGATATCGATAAAAACGCCTATTGTGTGATGTTTTTTCTGGGATACTGTGTATATATGTTCCGATATTCTTAGTAACTGGTGTTGAGTAGACAATTTTCGGTAAATCCAAATTCTTCTTTAGGAATTATTTTCGTTATGTGTATGTGACTGTTTAATCTATTAAGTATAATTTTCTCGAATATCTTTGATAAGGATGGACGAGAGAAACTATCAACCCACTTTCACGAGAACATGACGAATGACAACACCGACCTTTGAGCGGAATGGAAACTAAATTATAACCTCTAACTTAACCTCCTTTAGAATCTGTAAAGTTTTGCTACGCGTGAGCAGTTTCACGACGAGGCTTAGGCCTTTGGCCAGTGCAATTAACATAAAACAGTATGTCCAGCGCATTTTATTTCAAAATCCTTTTGTGCCGAACACTTAACTTGACATTTGATGTTTCGCTATGCGTGTCAAAGTTTGTGTCGATGCTATAGCCTTCGGCATTCGCGATTTGTTTAGCACATCCTTGAGACTATTGACCGCATAATATCAAACGCATTTTATACCCAAATATTATTGAATTAATTAAAATGCAAAATTTTCATTTAAGGTACGAAACAGAGTGCCTTCGTTCCCACCGCTCGTTCTTTAGTTTATTCAACCAATCTTGCGACGTCGAAGTCGACTCATTACGATAAGCTGCAAGGCCTGTCATTTCACTAGCATGATTAATCCTAAAAGATATGCAATTGCGGTAGAACTATGATACTTCAAAACTACAATATTTACAAAAACACATAGAGAATCAACTTCCAAAATGTTAACGCACTTTGCGTCATATTCGATATAATAAATGAATTCTAAACCCGAGAAACGTGGAGTTAATACTATAAGTATTTAAAGAAATGATCCAAACTAAAAAAATATAACTTAGGTACTTAGTAATTTTTAGATACTACCTCATTTGTGTCTTGAAGCGAAGTCACAATGAAGGTTAGCCGGCACTTCGCGTTTGTTCGTAATTCACTTCTTCAATATCAAACATTGACTTTTACACATAAAATACACATATCGAATGACCAGGAAGAACGCACGAAATATCTGGGTGTTTTCTGGTGTTATTGCTTTCTAAGCACAGCGCGGAATGCAATGGGTGGAACAGGATGGCTTCCTCGAAGAGAATGCTAGTTGCTTTGAGGCATAAGCACCAATGATATAGAATGGCAAGGATTTTGCTTTTTCAGCAAAGAGATTAGAAACTGTTTATTCTAAGAATTTAGTATATTCAACATCTTTGAACGTGATTCATCTAGGCAAAAATGGACATTCATGAAAATTCTATGTTGGGTACTAATAGCCATATTTTTATTTTAAATATACATGCATAAAGAAATTTACTATAAAAATAATTTCATTTCCCTCGAGTAATGTGTTTCTTAAAATGCCTTTTTAAAAAGTTGCTTAAATTCCAGAATTAAATGATTGAAGTAAGAAAAGGAATAAAATCAGCTATAATTATTGTTTATTTCTCATATGCCAGAACGGCATATGAGCGATAGCCACGGTATGACGACTGTGTTTTGTATTCGTAGTAATAAGAGCGTACATTAGGGCGTATATCGAAAAAAATCATCTGCACCCACGACCACTTCCTTAAAGCATTTCCACTTATCCCTGAACACAGATTGTTGACCTTTGCATGTACTTCAGTCTTCCAAAAACAGTCCTTGATTAAAGCTCCATTGTCATGGGTACTAGCTGAAAGCATCATAATCACATGTCGTGAAAATACAGAAGACAGCCAATATGTGTCATCATGCCATTTTAAGACACTTTATTAACTAGCAACTATTACTTAAATGAACAGCTACTTCAGAAAATAAACTCTAATAAATAAAATAAAACGAAACATGTCGAGGAAAAAATGTCAGCTTAACCTTGCAACATTAAAAGCCAAATATGTAATTGATATAATTTGAAAATTTGAGATCGTTTGAGAAGAGCTGCTAAACGTGATTAAAATACCATGCATTCAGATAAAGAAGAAGGGTAGATTATCTGAAGTGTTCTTATATTTATTATCAACCGAGTCGCGAACGATTCCTCTATTAAAGTGGTAATTTCTTATCCGTTGCCTCTGAAGTAGAAAGAGCCTGGAGATATCACTGAATCTAGGATGTCAAACATTCTAAATCCTGATCCGCAGTTGTAGGTAGCTACAAGATTTGAATTCAGAGTTCCCACATTTCCCAGCACAGAGCCGACCTCGGAGCCGCGGTTTCCGGAGCCCTTTGTTCGGATGCGAGGCCCGTGCCACGGTCGCAACGTGTGACCCGCGTGTGCAGGTGTTGCGGCGAATGCTCCACTCGACTGTGCTGCAGCCTGACGGCCTGGACGTCGAGGTGTACAACGTGGACGGCACCTACTACGCCGCCTACCGCCCTGTCGACCGCTCCAACGCCCTCTATTATTGCGTGCCTGACGTGCGCTTCCACAGGTGCGTCCGCGCTCTCCTTTTATTTATTTATTTATTTTACGTCAAAAAAAACAGTTAAAAACTGCGTATGACGTGCTATGGGGAAAAGTGAATTGTGTGCACATTTTCAAAATACTGTGATCCCTACACTAAGTCATATACTACTTAAATTTTGGATTTTGAAAGGGAGAAAAAAATACAAAAAAACTCCCATGTAAAAACTACCATGTAAAAACTCCCTTGTTTTTGTTTATTTAAGGTCACATTAACTACGAGATCATTAAAGACCACTATTGATTTAACGTTAGGTCTGTCTGAATACTGAATGAAGTGACATGGTGATGATGAGGGGTGAAAGACGAACACAAATACAACCATGCCCGAGGCGAAACTCCCGAAATCCTTCGTGCCGAGATCGCCACGGCACTACTACCTTAGCGATCTCAGCCACTTGGATCGGCTGGGTTCTTCATTATTTGCTACTTTAGTTTCAAACGCGTATGGAGGTGGTTTCGTAAGTTTCCGGCCTGATCTTGATAACTCTCATCAATGTGACAACCTTCTGAGAAGTATATAGTCTTACCTTTAATTTTTGTAATGCTAGAAGTTTGGAGGCGACATCTCATTCAGTTCTGTGGAGAGAGGTACTTGAGTTGGATACGGGGCGTGAACTTCATGGTCTTAAGCTTCTTCACGACAATGCACCTGTGCTTACTGCAATAAATATTGTGAAGGACTGTGGCTTTAAGTTGAATCTTACAGTCCGGATTGGGCACCTACTAAACTTATCAGGCGACTACTAAAACTTATCAAGACCTTCAGAAAATAAAATTTTTTTAGATGATTGTTAGAATAAAGATCAGTTTTAGACCGTCTTGTGAACAAAACTTGGCAGAGTTTTTTCAAAAGCCTGCAAATGTTAATATACAGAAGCCCAAAATGTGTGCTGAGTAAAAGATGATCAAGTTGAAAAGTTACGTAATTTTTTGCTTGTATCAAAACTAGAACTTAGTGAGACCAGAAGAAACGTATGGAACCTACCTCGTATGTTGTGCGAGCGGCATTTTTTACTTTTTCCTCATGATAATCGAAAAACTGCCACGGGCCTATTTCAGAAGTTTTAAAAAAGGAACGAAAGTCTAAAATGGGCAGTAATCTAAAATGCATATCCATTATATCTGCCAAAAGGGTCCTTTCGCTACCAGGTATTATCTTGTTGCAGTTCTCTGATCTTATTTCGTGCTTTCCTTATTTGTACCCCAACATAATTGCTGTAGGTTGTATTTTCTTAGAAAAGACTGAATGAAAAGAGACCAATCCAAAAAACCGAATAAAAAGTAATTTCTACAAACAAGAGAGGATTTCTGACAAACATTTCCTATTGTGCAGGAGAGAGACACACACACACATATAGGTGTCGAACACGGAGGGGTCCTTCCGTTTGCCAGAGGCGATGGTCGAGTGTTATCGTTTCCCTCAGGCCAGCTATTTTTTGGACGAGCGAACTAAATTTAATCTGATTATATCATGCAAGACTAGCATCTGTGAGAAACTTGGAGCTTCAAAACTTCTGTTTCCATCTTCCGAACGCGCTGCAGTTCAGTTGCCGTCAGGTGTCGATAGTCGCTCGGAAAGGTTACGGACGTGTGCAACGTGAAGAAAACGGAGCACTACTGGGCCTTGAAGTTCCCACGTTCTCCAACATCTACGATCGTGTCGCGTGGTTCAAGCGGCATTCTTATAGGATGCCAAGACCATTCTTAGCGCGTTGCGCAATGTAACCCCTTTGCTGGCAATGTCGCAAAAATGGTTTGTTCTTTCTTTGGTTCATCTTCCTGTGTGCTTCCGGGAAGCGAGAAGGGAAGATAGTGCGGATCGCATTAGTTTTGCCGCAGCGAAATATTTTTCACATATTTTGAGTAACTTAAAAATTTACTTTACTAAATTCAATTTTTGACCTATTCTGTCGCGAAAGTTGCTGTTCAAATCAACGTATCAGATTGTGACACGAAAGAATTGTAGCCGCAGGCTGACGACATGGTATTAGAGAAAAGAAAATATAGAAAGATTTCACGGATATTTAATTTTTTTTGCAATTAATGTAGATGTAAATACTGGAAAGACTAAATCAGGAAATGATAGAATAATTATTGTACATGTTGTCGGTGACTTAATGAAGAATTTCATAATGGTTTGTATTTCTTCATAATGGTATTATAATAAAATGTTTATTATATTATTTACCATTTTAAAATGCCAGTTATATCCCATGTTAATTACATTTAGTTAGTTACAAGTTGAAAGTAAAATGGATTCAAACAAGTTTCAATGTTTTCCCTCTTTACTCAACACACATTAATTTTAAAACCACTACAATAAAACCACTTACGATAATCCACGTAATAAGCACACAGAGAATTGTTAAAAAATTGCTCGCCATTATACTAAATTATGTATTATTGAAACCCGCTTTGATATTGCGGTGCGTCAGTTTCGTTAGCGTGGCAGTGTAAAATACACCAGATTTCCAACGTGTTGTTCATCGCGGCACCCTTGACCTCTCTCTTTATTCTCACGGCCACTCTAGAGAAAACGACTTGTTACTGAAATGTGACAGCGCTCTGACACACTGCCAACATGCCACAGACCGTTGGTGTTGGCCTGCTGTGAGCAACACTTATTAGTTTGCCCCCTAGAAGGTTTGTCAGAACATTGATCATTACCTATCAAATATTCATGCGAATTATTAGTGACACGCGTACGGTAGGAAGGAGCTTTGCAAGTGAGATTTGGATTAAAGGACCACGAACTTTCTCGAGGACTTTTCGGGATTCTCTCGTTTCCCCTAGTAATTGCAATACTTACTCCATGTATTGTAGATTACTATTATTCATTGCATCAATCAACATGTTTATCAACTTCGTTATCATCATCACACATCAATGATAAAGTTTTTTTCAGGAAAATTCGTCGAAGATTGCGTTGAAATGTTGGCTACTGGACAAGGTGCCAACCTCACACATCGCTTCCTGACACTAACGACGTGGGCAACGTCGGGAAAGTAGGATAGCCGACTTATCCATTAGAATTGCGGAAATGATGTTGAGGTGTTGTTGACATTGTTTCATCCTTATCAATCAGAGCCGGACCGAGGTCCAGAGCGCCTCCCGCAGGAAACTTAAGGCGTACGCGCGATGTCCGATATTCCGATGAAAGTGCAATAATTGATTGATTAGTGGTTCCGAGCGCGTCAACTGCTAAAATCATTAGTTCCGTGAGTGTAGTGCAAGTTTTTACAGGAGGTAGCGCAATCTTTCCCTGCTGGATGACGAGATCCGGTGCCGACCTACGTCGGCGTACGGGGATTTTTCCCAACTAGGTATCTCACACCAGAGAGGCGCCGCCCTAGCCGGGACAAGCTCTGAGCTCCCGACAGGACTCTCGACAAGTGTGGTAGTGTAGTGAATGCGTGTGTGTAAGTAAGTGATGAGGATAGGGTAAGGAAGAGGGAGGAAAGATCGCGCGCGGTCCGTGGTTCTTTTGTTAGGTTACTGCTATAGAATTCAGGTGGTGTTGATTGAAACCTCGGAAAACCCCCCGATCAGAGCCGCCGGCCGATCAGCCACAGGAACCCCCCGATCAGAATTCTTCCCGAGACAGCAACTGAATTCGACCTAGCTATGCAGCTAGTGTCGAAAATCTTGCCGCCGACGGGACTCGAACCCTACGACCTTCCGGTCAGAGGTGCCCTGAGCCACCTCTGCCGGCGCAAACGCGCTGAGTGCGCGCGGGGGCGTGCGCAGGTGGCGCTGGCCGCCGCCCAAGCGCCGCGAGCCCGCGCCGCCCATGGCGCGCACCTGCCCGCGCCGCCCCTGGGCCGAGCGCCGCGACCCGCTGCAGCAGCGCTGCCCCGAGACGGGCGTGCACGCGCGCACGCCCGCCGCCCCGCGCCTCTGCCGCTTCTGACCGCCCGGGTGAGCCCTCTACTCTCTACTGCGGTTTTTACAGAGCTGCCTCTCAATTCCACTCAAGGCCCGTCACCACGGTGGCATTATGGCGCGGCTTTTCGCGGCTTTCTCAGTCGTGCCGATAGGTGTCGCATGCACGCGACCGTATCAAGCAGTGCTGCAGATGAAGCGGCTCTAGCGGCACGACCGAGAAAGACGCGAAAAACCGTGATGACGGGCCTTCAGTGGAATTGAGAGGCAGCTCTGTAAAAACCGCAGTATATGGGAACTAGTTGTAGAGACACTGTGATAAGAACCCCCAATAAATCAATAGGTATATATATTACAAGTGGGTAAAATAAGTCATTACGTGCGAGTTAGTTTTTTTGTTTTATTAATTTTATTTCCTCAGGCCAGCATAACTGCTTGACGAGTGCTTTAGAGAATAAATCCGCGAGCGAATAGACTAACAGCTCAGGGAATAGACGCAAGCGAATAATGAACACATTACCCACATGTAACAAGTTTTTTATCTTATTCGATCGCCTTTTGGTGATTTTAACATTTTTTTGGTATTTCTGTATGAGTAATTGCATTGACGTTGGAGGAATACGACAAGAATATTGAATTCGCGATAGCAAATTGCCTCGTAGCCAAAATCTCGATTCACGTGGAATTCTACATTTGAGCAGAGCCGTCGTTAAAAGCAAGAAGCGATCATTCAAAGTAGGAAGCGACAAAGCAATGCAGACGATTGAAGAAATCTCTAAAGTATTAGAATTGAAGGCACTGATGCAGTGGAGGAAGAAAGAGGGGAAAATGAAACATCAGAATAAGAAAGCGGAAGAGAAAAGAAAAGTAGAAGAAGAATAAAGAGGAGAAGGATAAGAAAAAAGATGAGAAGAATGAGGAGGAGGGAAAAAAGAAGAAAGAAAGATGGTGTAGAGGAGAAGAAAGAAGAAAATGAGAAAGAGAAGAAGAAATAAATGAATATTAATATTTATGTCTCTAGGTTTATGAATAAAGTGGTACTTTGTATCCACCATATTGTTTACCGTACTGTTGCTAAGCAACCTTCACTTCATCGGATATAGAAATGAGCCATTTTATTCACTCCGAACGCGTATGTAAACAGCATGTGAAGGTGACACGATAAGATAAAGGATTCTTTTCAACAAGGGAGGGTCGCCATCGATCAGGGTCCATCCATTCAAAATCCAGATCAAAATCCATTTTGGTGTACAATTTGTTTACGGTTTTCGCGCTAGGATTGTTCCCAGGTAGACAGACGAATTATGGTTTTTAAACAAATTCAACACTTTTCAGTATTAGTTATTCCCAAAATGGGTATTTCCATGAAACTTTTGACATCAATTTTTGCATCATTAAAACAATTTATTTATACTATGTAAACGAGAAAATATTCTTCGGAAATGATCTGTAAAGTAACAACAATTTCCGAACATAGATTTCACACATAGCCTCAATTATTTCTTAATCAACATATGACATCCAAAAGATTTCACACCATTCACAATTCAATAATTTTATTCCTTTTATCCACAGCATGTTACAAATGAGACAGTCGGATTTTTATTTCCGTTGTAATGGATTGAGTTGTTTTTTTCTGAAATATGAGTAGCGGTCAATGTAAATAACTGATTATTGTACAAAGATACCTTACAAGGTCCTATACCAAACTGGAAAACAAAACATGAGTATTTATTCATATAGTAATGAACTAAAAATACTGTACAAATATATGCCTTTAAATTTAAAGAAAAACAATGTGCGAACTGAATTGAAGTAAATTTGTTGAATTATTTTTATTTTCCAGATTGGGGTCAGTTGTTACAGTTTATAACAATGAAAGACATTTAACTGTCTTTTACTCCCTTGTGACGATTGCAGCAATAAACAATACATGAAATGCATATGTTGTCTTAGATCACTCCAATCGTGATTGTGTGTGGCTCAGCACTTTCTCCGAAGGGAATCAAACGTTTAAATTCCGTGCAGGAGGCAAGATATCCATCTGCCACAATATTCATTAATATTATCCCATAGAGAATTAGAAATGCTGATAATAAATATACAGACAAAAGGCTTTGGTAAGTTAAAAAATATGATTGTGAAATCTTTTTAAAACAATTGACAATTTGAATTTTGGAAGGAGTTGCACTAACGGTACACACGTGTTTAATTTATTTGACTGAAGGTTTTTATTTTTATTTATTTGTAATTTACTAGTTGTAGAATGGAATTTTTCGATAGCTTCTAAAATTTGGTGTATACCTTTGCCCATTATCACCATTTTTGCCACACTATCTTTATAAATAAAATGATATACTTTTGGCTTTTCGACATGGTGCCACGTCATTCATGAAGATTTCGTCTGAGAGGATACAGTCAAAAATGAAATTTTGCATCCGAAAAATATTGGATTTAACTGCAATGATTTTACAATTACGTAATTAATTAAATGCATGATAATGAATCTTTAATAATGTCTGTTGTTTAAAGCATGAAATCAGATCAAAAACGAAACAATTATCATGAGCAAAGATAAAATTAACGTACACACAACGTTCACACACTCATACCGCATTAAGTCATCTTTCCCACTTTCAAACACGAAATATGGTAATGAACCTTTTCTTTGTAAGTACTGTGAAAGGAATGAACTTAACAGGCTTTCGTAAACAAATGCATCTAAGGATGTATGACAATAATCGTCTCACATTTGTCCAAATTTCGAACTTATAATAAATGAATAAATACTTTGTGTTCTGAATGAAATGTTAGGCAGCCATCAAGTGTTGGACAAGTAAACAAACCAATGACACTTTATTATTTATGCCAAGTTGAATGATTAATTTTTTAATGTAAAAAGTTGTATTTTAATGAATTTTCACATTCAGTAAGTCTACTAAATACTCTCCGAGTACCAAAAGGTGATGTAAACTTCTTTTCTATTTTCAGTTAAAATTCAGCCCTTGCAATGCATTTCTTTAAAAACAAAAATTAATGTACTCACTCTTCAAAGATTCTACAAAAGTGTATGGCGTATTTAATGTACTATAAATCTAAGAGAATTATTTAATTGACATATTTTTAATTGAGAATTTTACCATTGTAATTTTATCAAGACACACATTCGAGATGTCTGCCGAAAAGTGATATAACAAATTGGTGAAATAATTTCCATGCAGAAACATCTGCAATGAAATCAGGCTAAAATAATTCATGAATCACCAGAGGAAACAATGTCTTCAATTAGCTGATCAACTTTAATTCACTCATCAAAGATATCAATTCATTTTTGTGGCGTATGCTTGATTAGTTATATCTTTTAGAAGTTTTTTGGGTGATTCTGTATTATTTTCAAAACAAAACGTCGTAAACACTTGCATCACATTCTTTCTCGGAAGCTGCATTCATTGTAAAATTGACATTCTTAAACCTACTTCACACAATTTTTTGAAATCATTAATTTTTTTGAGATGTAAATATAGGTATCATCACTAATTCTTTTGCGTAACGAGAATTAATTTCTTACGGGAAATCTTCGAGTGGTTGACGCATGGCTTAAATAAAGCTAAACCATCAAATAAATTCTGTATTTTCTACAAATAAAATGTATTAAAGTGTTATGTATTTTCAGTCACAGCACAATGAAAGACGAGTTTAAGTATTTGCCACACAAGACTTATTCAGTCTTTCATGAAACTCAAAATACATTAAAAACATGTCCGTAGGTGGTATGATCAAGAAAAACATTTTTTCTTTTTTCTGTGAGATGTTTTGGACATTTAAGATTCCTAGTAGTTGATTGTCAATGAAATATGTGACGAAGTGTTCGTGGTTTCTCTTCGTCGACACAGAATAAAATAAATTCCAGTAAAGGTATTGAATAAAAATGCACTCTAACTCTGTTGCCGAGAGCTTAGAAAGATCCAGTTAATGAGATAATAGATAGAAGGTGTCAATTCAGGTGATGACAGAGGCAGAAGCAATGTCTATGTTCACAGCGTCCATTCACTGCGAGGAAGAAGCAATCCGCGACAATGGAAACACTTTCCATTGAACAGGGTCCTATACACACTTCCCACAAAGGGCCCCTTCACACGACGTCACTTGCTACCCTTTCAAGCGTGCTGTCGCGCCTGCTGTAAAGGCATTGGTTTAAATGGAGGTATTCACACGAGCGGCGTAGTCGGTGGCGAACTCCCGCCTCCAGCAGCACAGACGCGCCACCGCCAGCAGAACACAGTTATAAATGGCGACCTTCACACTAGACCACTCGGACGTACCACTGAACATTCACGCCACTTTTCACCTGCTGTCTGCCTTTTGGTCGCCGGAGCCCACAGCGCAGCAGTGTGATTCACGAATCTCGCTGTCTGAGGCGGTGGCTTCATGTGAAGGGCTCGGCCGCTGCTCGGTGGCGCCGCCGAGTGGCTCCGTGTGAAGGCTGCCTACGAGGCCCGTTCTGCGCATCGTCTGCGCAAACACTTCAGTCCCAGCGCCCACGGAGAGACGACCATTCGACGCGAAAGGCTCGTCACATGTGCGTGACGTGGAGAGGATTGTCGTAGGCGGGCGGGGAGCTGGGCGTGCATGTGTTACCATCGCCGCCGCTGCCAATGCCACCCGTCGTCGCCTCCACATCCTTTTCCTTTCCCGTGCCGCCCTCCTCCTCGCCCTTGGCCTTGCCCTTACGGCCCTTGGCGGCGAAGTGCGCCTCCACTTCCTCCAGCGTCTTGCCCTCCGTCTCGGGCAGCTGCAGGTAGAGGAAGACGAAGCCGGCCACGCCGAAGGCCGCGTACAGCCAGAAGACGCCGTGCAGGCTGAGCGCCGACTCCAGCTGCAGGTAGGTCTTGGCGGCGGTGAAGTAGAGCACGTACGCCACGGCTGCAGTCACCCCGCTCGCCAGACCTCGCGACCTGAGCACAGACACCCATGAACTCTCCACTCTATCCATACATCTGCGCACAAGACAAGTGACACATCTACGAAATTCTAGTAATTTTGGAGAACGGTTTTAATCTACACAGAGAAATTTACTTCGCCGAGAAAGACGATGATTCAGCGTGTGTTATGAATTATTTTAATGAAATTTGTACTAGTGAAAATATACTCATACGAAACGTATTTCTTCACTTAACTCAAAAAGATCACTTGCGTATCAACGACAAGAAATAAGTTTGTATCTTTGCCTCCGAAACGAGTCAGCAAAATTTCAGCACTTGTCATCAGAAAATGAATTGTGGAAAGCAATTGAGCCACGTCTTCTATTATTTCTCACAATATTTTGTAATAAACAATTAAAATTTACGTATTATGGTACATGTTTACTTCTATTTTGTAAGAATGGTTTTGTATGAGTGCTTACAGGGATTCCTGGAAATAAATAATTTTTTGAAAATTAATTATTTCCGAAAAAATTGAAATTTCCATACTTTTCTGCTCGAAAAATAAACTGTGAACTGCAAACAATCTACATTGCCAATATTGTTTGGGACTGGAGGAGTAAAGTACTCGTGTCATTAACGGAGTAGTTTTCCAATTCTACCAACTTTCGATCATTAAACACTCATACCCAAGCGCGCAGAGACATATTCTGTACGATGATTACGCGTGACCGTTACTAATGAGAGAAAATGGCAATGATATCGTTTTCCCATTACAACTACGATAATCTGCAATAGTCAATTTTGAGATATGGAAGGTAGATTATGAAAAGTAAATGGGCAAAATCACCTGTCACTCAAGGTGATAATCGAATCCATGTCACTTACAAAGGTAGTTGAACGTATTACCTTAGTGACCTCGGTTATATAGCAAATTAATTTTGTTTACAAACTTACACTAAATGTTAAAAATATCTTTAGGGTTGGATTGCCGTGCTCTATCGGGCATTTATTTGTGCCCAAACGTTTCGTCTGCTACTGCGGCAGACATCTTCAGTTGGTTCAGAGTCACGCAGTGTCCTTTCAGACAACTCACTGCTTTAATAGTACATCCAGCCGTGAGAGCCTACATTGTTTTATCCCACTAAACATTTTAGCATCTACACAGAGGGGTGAACAACAAAGATCCCAAATGGAAAAAACGAATAGGCGAGTGCTCACCTGAGCGGGTAGACCTCGGCCACGTACATCCACGGGATCTGCCCGACGCCGAAGTAGGTGAAGAAGGAGAGGGCGATGAAGGCGGTGAGCGGGATCCAGGTGGCCGGGGTGGGGACGGGCGCCGCTTCGGGGGCTGAGGTGGCGTTGGCGGGGAAGGTGGCGTTGGCGGGGGCGGGGCCGTGAGCCGCGCCAGAGCCCGACACCACGGCGAAGGCGTAGCCGCCCAGCACGATGCAGGAGACGGCGCAGCCGGCGATGGAGACGAGCGACAGCCGGCGCTTGCCCACGCGCGCCACCACCGCCATGAGGAAGCCCGTGGCCGCCAGCCCCAGCACCGCCGACACCACCTGCAACCAGCGCCGTCTCCTCACTCTGCGCCGAGGGCGTTAACCCCCACACTACTCTTTGCGCTTTCATATTTCGAGTTAAATTGAGTTAGGTAAACAAAATCCTTGTTTATTTTAAATTATAATGAGGGAAAGATAGTCCCCAAATTACAATAATGGGGATGTAGTATTTTTTATTGCAAAGATAAGACATTTTATAGTATTTAAAAAGACATGACGCGTCGACGCTTTTCCTATTCGTCAGTTTTAAAATTAAATTCTGAAATATCAGGTTGGAACACGATCGCCCTTCACTCAATGGTTTCTTTCCTTCATACGAAAGGGAAGAAAAGCAATTATTTCAGTATCACTAAAGGGTTCAACGCCCAACGGAGAATATCACGATCATGGACGCTCGTTCTCCAGCAGGCCCTTATAGTTATTTATGTATCAATGGCGTTAAGTAGATGATTTTGCCCCGAAGGCGGCCCGAAACCCGAGGGCCTCTGGCCCAAGGGGTTGAAAATCGACTGAGGGGCAAAAACCTCTTGTAACGCCCGTGGTGCATACAAAACTTTATGATTTACTAGTTTGTTGCTGATTTAAACGAGAATTTGAAACATTTTATAATTTTTCTTCCGTCTAAAATGAAAAGATGCATTGAAATAGTCATTTGTCAAAATTACGTTAGATAAACAAAACCGAGTGTGTATCTATTTACTATTGCATAATTGTTATTGGACTCATTTCCTCGTACATAATAAAAGAATATTATGAAGTTCCATTGGAAATTCTCGCAAAAGCTAACAAAACTACGGACAGTTGTTTTCAGTAAAATTTTGAAAAAAATATGAAAATGTTTATTGTGTATTTGAGAGTTATATAAGAGTGTGTATAAAAGTATACATTGCGTTGATGAGACGGTACTTTTAGATTATTTGCTTCTATTGCCAAATGAATTTAGAATATGTTATAATACCACAAAAAATAACATTTCGAGGATGTTAGCCGATGTGCCTTGTACATCTTATTACTACGAGTAGTACTGCTATTCAAGAAGCACATACTATGTCTTTAATAAATGGTGATACGTAACAGTAAAATATGAATGACTGGTGGCAATTGTATATTCACGGGAACATTCCCAAATTGCAAATTTCATATCAATTAATCAAAATAAGGTTTATAACGAGTTATTTTACTTATTTGAGCATTATGCCATTTATTTATGGTATTGATTTATTGAAGATTGCGTCGTAATTTTAATAAATCGAATTCACAAAAATGTATGTATTGTGTGGGTATTAGAGCGGGCCATATAGTATTCAAAAGGCCCTCGGGCATAAAAAATCAAAAAAGCCCGCAAGGTTATTAACAATACCGTTACGTGTTTTTTTCGTAAACACACAGCAATAAACTAGTAAACCACAAAAAAATATTCAACGCATTAGCACGCTATGGTCGAGTGGGGGGACGTCCCGCGTATGCGCTGCCGCCTCCCGATCCGACATGACGTTGGAGGCATTCGCCAACGGCCAGAGCTGCGCTCGCGCACTGTCTGCGTTTTATGGACGCGCTGGTGTCGATCTATGATGCTGATCGCACGAAGATCGAATAAATGGAAGAAATATTATTAAATTCAATGGAATAAACGATTTTTATTTCCTTGGGCGTCGATACACGACTTTCACACCCAAAGAAAACGTCTCTGGGGGCAACTCTTCAAAATTGAAATAGAGATTTCCATTTCGATGGCTTAGTGCATGGCTGGGAGCACTTGGCAATTTGGCAGCCGCATATCTCTGCCTCTATTCAAGACACTTGTGGCTGGCAGAGCGGGATAACTGAGGAGGAGGTGAGCGTCAGGTCATAATCTGCAGCAACTTCCCTGTTTCTGTGTTTTTCCCATCCTCGTGGGCAGGTACGAGGCTCACACGCCGGAAATTGTTCGCGCTGAACAAGGAGTTGGGTGGGAAGAGACGTGAGCAGACAAACAAAAGGTATCTTTATGCAATTCTGTTCAGTAAACTTAAGAAACAAAACTGTTATACCGAAGATGTAGAGGAAAGTTATAACTGATTTATTGGTTTATTAACAGCAACGTAAAAATAATTATTATTTAATGAAAACCGGCTCACAGAGAAAGTAGAAATATATATCGTAAAATATCAGCGCTGGTACGTTCATTCATAGTCATTTTTGAATTATCAATTTTGGAGACCTCCAGTTCATATCTTCTTAGCGTATAAAGATTTTAGTCTGTATACTACGCGAGAAGACGCGTTTATAAGGAGCATAGATATACGGCTTCATGTATTCTTTATTCCTGGGCAGGTGATCCCAGTTAGTTTTGCTTCTGGCTGCCACTGAAAGAAGGATGATCGGAAAACAACGGGTGAATGGCAATTAATGAATTATTATTAATGTGATGTTCAGATTGAGTAGGCGGCTTATTGGATGCCAGCTACGCCACATCCAAAGGGTGAAATCTGCTATGCCTTACACGAACTCGAACCTACACTTCCACGCTGTTCAAAGACCATGCGTCACCAAGGCTGGGTCTCTATGTCTCAGTTAGTTTTGTAAGAATTATATGGAGGCCGGAAAGCAAATTACCAACCGGTGAGGAGATAAGGTCGCTGCGAACTAGGCAGAAAAACATTTATTTTTGGCTGCGGAATCCCCAATTTATTTTTGGTTAATAGTAATGTAATCGCCTAGGTATATCAAGTAATTAGTTTCAATTCACATACAGTTGCGGATTCTGCACGTCTCTGAACAGGTGGAGTAGTATAGAGAAGCTTCGGACCAGCAAAATGTAATAGAATGTTCAAGAAGCTCTCGTCCTGTAGTTTAAGTAACGAGGAACTTTGAAGCTGGTCACAAATAAAACTTCCAGATTTTAAGGCGCTTGAACGCTTCGTCTAGGAGTTATTCAACTAAATAGATTTTGACAATGCTGCCTGAGTGTTGCCTGATGCATTTGAGATTAATATTTAGATTTATTTGTTGAACAAATTATTAATATTTTTAAAGTCAAAGTGCAACTCGTCATGTCTTCGTGAAGTTATCTTTCTTTAGAGACCTCCTTTATGAAGATCGGTTGTGTGTGCGCAAAACTCATCTACACTTCTGAAATAGTACAGGAGAGGATTTTATATAGTATAAACAATAAAACATGAAATTAAGTAGCAGCATCTGGACTATAATATGCTATACCCACTATTTTTTCATCTATTTTCAATTAATAAATCGATGTGTGTTAATAATAAATTTAACTTGCTTGCATGTAATATCTTGATCTTTTACTAACCTGCTCAAAAGAGCATTTACAGTACGAACTGTACCACGAGAATAGTCATCCTAGTTTTCTTGCAAATACTTCAACTCGTCCGAAATATAAACTAATTTTTTTAAATTACTAATCACTGTAGGGAAAATATTATTTCCTAGGTTTTTCAATGCAATATCATGGCTGAACACGCTGACTTGAAAATTTCACCGAATCACTGCTGAAAAAGAAAATTCAGGTAAAACAATTCAATCCTATCAAGACAGTCTTCATTCTTCACTGTACACAATCGTGAATTCCTTGCCAATTTTGTTTCTTTCATCTTTATGACAAAGAACATCAAAATATGAGCTTTCTTTCCGTCGTATTTTGATTTAGTTTCTAAGATCTCTGATGATGCCCTTCTCAAAATTTCTTGAGCTTTCTGTTTTATATTTTAGATGCACACGCAGAACACCCTAGTAACTTCGTGAGGGTAGTTCCTTCCTTTAATGTCAGTCGTCATATAGGACTCTGTAGCTCCCTTCGTGACTTTTCACCATAGCACAAGAACCTACAGCAAATTTCGCTTTTATCAAATTTCCTTCTCAAAGCTCCACCTTCAAAGAAATGAGATCGAATAAACAAGGTAAAACAATTATTTCTCTTAAATTAAATGCCTTATGTTATGTCTTTAAAATCAACCCCACCAGAAAAAATAAAAATATTGTGAAAGAAATATAGACCTACGCTTTTAATCAAATTTCATTTTTAATTCATGTTTTCAAAACAATGAATCCTCTCTTGAACTGCCCTACCCATGAAAGTATATTTACTTCACTTAGAAGAGTTTGAAACTGGAGAGGTGAGCGATAAAAATGGACAAAATTATTTTGAATACGAATAAAATGAGTGTTTAGTGATTAGTAGATATGATGTGGCACCATATCAAGTGCATGAGTACTGTAGGGTTTATCACAAACCTTTCACAGAAACAAGAATGTCAATACTTATATTCGATAAGTAAACAGCTGCATTGTACACATAAAAAGCAATCTTCATCGGTATCAAGCAACTATTATTACTTCTAATTGTTGCTCTGCGAGTATTTAGGTTTATTTGCATAATCCTGAATTAATGATAATGCAAATAAACCTCATCGTTGCTGCAGACCACGGTGTACATAGAAAGCGTACATAGGAGTTGGAGATATATAACCCTTCTAAGCGTGACCTCACAAACAAAGATCGCCTCCAGCACCGAGTAATATAGTTGGTAATGGATAATGTCGATAAACGCCAGCAAAAATGTAATAGAATGTTCAAAAGTATCTTATCCTGTAAACTACGGTGTGAGAAGCGTTTATTTGAGTCCATCGGCCTCAAAATTTTAAGTTTTAAGGCCCTAGAACGCTCCGTTTAGGAGTTATTTAACTATATAGATTTTGATAATACTATCGTGTTGCGGATTTCATTTGAAATTAATATTTAGATATTTTTCTTCAACAAATCACATTCACATTTTTATAGTTAAAATGCAATTCGTCCCGTCTCCGTGAAATTCTTTTTCATTTGAGATCTCATTTATACAGATTGGTTGCCAGTGAGAATCTCAAAAGGTATATAATAATAAACTAAAATAATATAGAAGACGATGGATGCACTGTAATTGCCCGAAATATAATTTATTATTGAATGATACTATAGAGGTATTCCAATTACATAAGTATCAAGTTGTACAGAACTGTTGAAGGTCATTTCAAGCAAGATTACATAAATAAATATTATTGAAGGTCTGACCACATTAGAATTTACTGACGTATTATGAAAGTGTGGAAACACCAAAGAATTTGCCTAATTTAATTCGAATTTGTTTTGTGTATTTTTTATAAAAGGGTTACAAATCACAGAATGTTTGTAAATATTCTGTAAATTATTTGTGTTGGCCATGCGCAAAGAAGTTATTGGTTCCTAATTGAGATTAAACCTAGAATTCGTCTATCAGAAGTGTCTGTTTTCTAAGCCTGGGAAGCGTTTAGAACCAAAAACCCGGGTGGAAAATCTGGATGGCAATTCAGCAGATATTAGTTAACGAAATTTTTATTAATTCATCAGAAATCTAATAAAATCCATAAATATACAGATTGTATTTCCGTCTTCTAATCTACGGGGAAAACGAGTGACACCAACGTGCAACAGTGACGCTAATCATCACATTAGTGTATCATGTTTTTTATATATTTTGACTCCATTATTTTGCTGTGAGTATAACCTCTATTGTTTTCTTCCACCATTTGTAATTTTCATATTTATAAGAAAGGTGAGTTATCCTAATCATTAATGTAATTCTTCCTTGTGTATATTTCCGCGTCGTTATTTCTAGTTCCTCTTTACTTAACATGCTTACCACACAACACATTAATACGTTTCGAGAGTCAATACTATCCGTGGATGTTGAAAAGTCCGTAAATTTAATAGTTTTAAGACATACTTTTAAGTTTGAATTTTAAACATAAATCTCCTGATAAGCGATTTTACAGAAAAAATGAACTTGTAGGCATTTAATCATAAATTAATACCATATCCAATATTTTTAAGCCCTAATAATACCCGTAGCTTGAAGGACTGCAATTATACTAATTTTCATTTATGTACAACTTTTGTTAATAATTATCGGAGTATGTATATTCTCTTGCATTCACATATCTATTTATTTAAAAATAGGATAAAATTATTACTACATTCATCATGTTTCATTATCAATAGCACATTACAATATCATATGCAACATACTGTTTTACACTACTTTACCATAAAATATTAAGCACATAAAATCAATAAACAAGCTCCTGTAAGTATTGTATTTTTTCAGGCACATGTTTTTATACATTTAAAAAATAATGATAGCAGAAAACAAAGGTCAGTTTCATTATTATGACAGCAATGCATTTGTGAAACTGCTTATATCGTGATAATTTTATGTATAATATTTTTAATGATATTTCGTGTAAAGCTGACCCTTGAAATTGGTCGGGAGTTTTATCTAGTTTCTTATGATCAATAGAGGGCTCATGGTCTGTTTGTACAGTCCTTATGTAAGTTACATGAGGTTTGTGTTTAACATGGTACAACAAATAAATAAATAAATAAATAAATATTTAAACAAATAGGTAAAAGATCTATGATTCTACGCTAGCGCAGTGCTCACCGTGGCCCAGAGCGGGTCGACGGGCAGGCCGTACTCCTCGATGATGTGCACCATGTAGGGGCGCACGCCCGACATGCCGGACGAGTGGAAGACGAAGAAGAAGGCGATGACGAGCAGCAGCGGGCGGCGCGTCTGCGCGCGGAACAGGTCGCGCACGCGGATGCCCAGCACGCGCAGCTTCTGCGCGGCGTCCCGCAGCCCGCGCGACGCCACCGACCCCTCCTGGCCCTCCTGCGGGGCAAAGTGGCCTTTGCTCGACGAGCAAGAGCGGCTCCACAAAGAGCCCTCACATTCCCTTGAATTGATTGATTATTTCGTCTTTCCCCGGCGCGTCAACTGTTAAGATCATTAGTCCCCCAAGTGTAGAGTTTGTTTCTTCTAGGGAGGTGGTGGTGATCTTCCTCCGTTGAATGTTGAGATCTGGCGCTGACCTATACGTCAGCTTCTGGGGGTTTTCCCCAATCGTGTAAATCCCACCAGCGGGGCACCGCCCCAGCCGAAACAAGCTCTAAGCTCCCGACCGGTCCCGAGGAATGTGTGGTAGTGTAGTGCATGTAAGTACTGTATTTTGTAAGTAAGTAGGAGGATCGGGCAAGGAAGAGGAAGGAAAGTCACTCGAGGCTCGTTTGTTAGGTTGCTGATCTGGCATTCGCCTGGAAAACGACCGATCAGAGCAGCTGGTCGCTAGAATTCTTCTCCTGACAGCGGGTGAATTCAACGTAGCTGTCTAGCTAGAGTGTAAAAATCCTGTCACTGTCGGTACTTGAAATCTAGGATCTCTCGATAAGATGCACTGCAGTGTCATGAAATAATGTCCTGAGACCCCGACAGAGGTAGGTTTAGAGATGCCCTGAGACCTAATGATCTCTTCTAGACGAACAGGTGTGGCTCCGCAAGAATCAACCCCTTCCCTTGAAAATGTACCGGATTAAAAAGTAGTTTAAACTATATTACAAACATATTGCAAAATATTTTATATGTAAACATATTTTAATGCTCTTAAAAAGTAACATATTTCACAAATATACAATTTTTAACTTTTTCACATAATTTAAATTCGATCTATTTGTAATAAAAAGGTAATAGCAGCAGTCAGAGAAATTATACTTTTGCAAAAGATTTACAAATTAAAATATGTATATTGAAAGAAATATAGAAATTAGTTACTATCATAATTATATTCAGTGAAAATGTGTCGTAAATTGTTTAAAATGTCATCTCTTTAATGTTTTCTGAAATCTCCCTAGACGCTATTTTCATCCGAATCGCCTTTGTGTTGTGGCATGGGAGAAAAATTGGATGGGCCAAGTTCAAAGTCGCAAATACTTTTTGACACATATGCCCCATGAGGACATTGTGTCACATTGAGAACCCTTGCTGCTCAGTGGGTCTGACAAAATGCTTAGGTTTTGTACTGGCATTATTATCGGACAAGAATAGAAAAAAGTACATGTCTGGGCATGAAATAATACATCTTAAGCAGTCAGATCCCAGACGTGTGGAGGGTTTTGCATGTATGTACTAAATGTATGCATGTATGCACTATGTACTAAATAAGTTGAAGAATATGTAAAAATTTTAAATATTTTATTTATTAATAAGTCGATTTCTGCCTCCCAGACGAAGTTTTGGTAGTGGTTTGGTAGTTTTCATCATTACAATTATGTAATGATGAAAGAGGTAATAAAAACCCGTGAAGTAAAAATAGGCAAAACTTACAGTACAATAAACATTGGCTAACGAAAAATAAGAAAATTTCATCGTTCTCCCCCCTCCAAAAAAAAATTTTTTTGGAGGTGGTCGTTAAGGTGAGAAGTAATAAAACTATCGGGGAAGACTATACCATGATATAGTGATTCGTAATATGCATACTTTAATGTCTAAATCATCTCACCATCAGACAACAATGTTGAAAGCAGGGCTGCTAACATGCAAGAACTGGAACCAGACTTACCGCGGCTGCCCGTTACACTTGCCCAAATGATATTCGCATTTCATCAGATTAGAAACGATTCACCCGGGCGTCTCCTCTCCCTTCCCTGGGGCTAGCTTGGGTAGCAGCGAGTCACACCGGTGTGCCAGGGCCCGAAGTACCCCCTCCCACTTGAGCACCCCTTCCGATGTAGTGTGACAACCTACCGGCAACGCAGGTAGAGCGTAGGCCTCCATCAGGCGTTTGGTGTGCTCGGCGTAGGCCTTGAGGTCGCGCAGCTCGTCCGCGACCGCCTCCGGCCGCACCCAGCCGCGCAGCCAGCACAGCGCGCGCTGCGCCTCGGCGTCCCGCCCTCGCGCCAGCAGCCACAGCGGCGACTCCGGCACCTGCGCAGGCACGGCTCTCAGACCACAAACGACATAAGTGCATTTCTGGCAAATTCTGAGTTAGGGGTAGGCAAATTTCAGTTAGGAGTAGAAATGTAAAGTAGAATCTCCGTTTTATTTCGCTAACAAATGGCATTCCAGTAGGATAATGGATCACGGGATCGGTCAATTAATGAATTACACTAGTTTGCCAACGTTTCGGAATATTTTATTTCATCATCAGGGCTAACAAACAAAAAAACACAATCACAATAAATAAGGACAAACTCTTCTGAACAACAACATAAAAAAACATGAATGAACATACATGTAGAAAAATAATTACACAGATAACTAAATAAATAAATACATTATATACTGTGTATCTAAGTTAAGGTCATATAAAGGATACACAATGGTCAAATGGCATTCCAATAGCTCAAAGAGTTGCCGCGTTCTAGCGGTGGAAAGCAAATGTCTTCCATAGCGTTTTCTTTGGTCACTTAACTTTGAACTCGATTTTATCAATACCACAGTTGGGACATGTATATCCCTTGTGCTCTATGCCCCTCAAATAGGGATGCGACATCGATGTCGAGGTTTTCAAAACATCGATGTTGTTATAAAATCATCGATGTATTTAACATCGATTTTTAAGCCAATTTTTTAACATAGATGTTTTGTGTTCAATGTTTTTACATGATCGATCGTTTTGAAATGAAAAAGTCCATCATAAAAAACTCTAATAATTTTCAGATATCCATAAATTGAATCAAAAAATTGAGTCGACTCAGAAAAGTTTCATTTAGTCTTGACGATTTTTTACTTTGTTTTGTCAGTTAAGTCTTAATTAAAAATTAATAAACGGGACCTATTTCAAATTAAATCCCCCACCCACCGCACAAACTTCAATGGTTACTAATTCAGATTGTAAAAAAATGTGTGTTTCATAACGAATCACTTTAGGTCGATGATTTATTAAAACCGATGTTTTAATTTTTTTTTCTTAGCGATGTCGCATCCCTAGAGTCAAATCTTTTTGACTGCGTGTCACATTTTCAGAGCAGAAAGAGAACAAGAGCTTAGTAACGTATCACCTAAATAACAGTACAATTAATTTCAGTTTCTGCATGTTTATTATAAATATATGAAACTCGTACTGTAATAATCCATTAACCGTTCCTGTAGGTAAATGACTGTTCCAGAAAATACCAAAGAATATATTATAAATAGTTTTTTGTATGCGTACTGGTTTTCAAAGTCCAAAAATAATATTGCAAGCAGGGAATTACACTCTGCAGAGGCCATAGTAATCACAAATTATGTATATATCTAAAGTGGCAACTAGTATGTAATCGTTACTAGTGCATCTAGGGCGTTAACTGGTTCTAATGATTGAGTGACGACAAAATGCCCGAGCGCCTGCTCGGGCCAATGGCTCGGGTTTTTTGTCGCTCGAGATCATTAGAACCAATGAACAGCCGTGGTACTTACACGATTTTATTTTTTACCTAATAATATTGATTCAGATTTACTTGTTTACTAATAAACTAGATTTTAACTTGACTCGGTTTGCTTTTTCATATTTCTTTCCCACAATTCCTCCTCACAAATCCCGCCATAAGGGAAGATGCAACATCTTTCAACTATCTTCATATTTCCCTCGTAATCACAATCCTCACGATCCAGATAAGTTATGCAGTGTTTATCGAGATCCATAATAACAAACAATAACGTATGAATAAAGAGTAAAATTTATTTATCAAACATCAAAACATTAAAATGAATTTTTCTTTCAACACATAATCACAAAGAATCTTCCGAGGAGGACTGTGCGCTACATCATAGAGAGTGAAAGTGTTGCCCTCTCGGAAACCGCGGGTGCGGAGCGACTCACCAGCAGCATCGTGAGGAAGCTGATGACTGGGATGGTGGCGCACACGGTCGCCGCCGTTCGCCAGGGCAGCGTCGCGCCCAGGAGGTACACCAGCAGATAGCCCGTCTGCGCCATCACGCCTGCGCACACGCCAAACACAGACTGAGGCGGCGCCCAGCTCAACGCAGTGCATGTTGTACAACTAGCTTTGTGTGGGCGTCGCCTGTGAATATTTTCATGTTACTGTTATTATCGTTATTAGGCTCGTTTTAAAGAAGATAATGAACTCTTGGACCGGAAGGTCGAAGGGTTCGAGTTCCGACGGTGGTAGGATTTTAGACAATAGTTAGGTCCAATTCAGTTGCTGTCTGAAGGACAATTCTAGTGGCCAGCTGCTCTTATTAGTAGTTTTGTGTGGTTTCTCCGATCAACACCAGGCGAATGCCGGAGCAGTACCCTAAAAAACGGGCCACAGACCACGCGCCATCTTTCCTTCCTCTTCCTTGTTCTATCCTCTCCCCTTACCCACACGCTTACACTAACATGCACTACTCTACCACATATTCCGGGAGACCGGTCGGAAGCTTAGAGCTTGTCCCGGCTGGGGCGGTGGGAGATACCTGGTTGGGAAACCCCGCTTGCCCACGCATAGTTCGGCGCCGAAACTCGCCATCCAACGGGGAAAGAACACCGCCAGTTCATGTGGTAGAAACATTCACTACTCTTACGGGACCAATACTCTTAGCCGATGATGCACTCAGAATCTCTAAACAATCAATCAATCAATCAAATAACAGACTTGGTTTGTTATAAACCACGTCTGTTGTTTGTAATGCCACACATGTGTCGTTCAATAGTTTTCCTTACACTAACTTATCAGAAAAAATATACAACTAAGAAACACATTTTCTTGTAATAGTAATGCAGATATCTCGTCTTTAGCTACAAACTTATTTTTTTCGATTTTTCCTGACGGAAGGTAAGCTGATGGACGCCTGTCATTAAAAGTGACTTTTCGTTGCTGTGTTAGGTAGCGTTAAGTCGATAAATCAGAACTGTATTAGGGGTAACAGGGGTATCGATATGTTGGTCAAGTTCATAATAAAAGTAAAGTTTAAGCATATTACAATTTCCTGGCTCGTCCACACTTGATTATAGAATGTTACATTATATGTTTCATACCAAAACTATATTTAACTAAGAATATCCCCTCAAAAATGACAGGATGAAGTCAAACTCTGATATTAATCATGTATTATAATGAATAGCAATTCAAATTTTGAATATGAAATTTTTTTAAATTTCAAACTTTCCTTTATTTTCAGTAAAAGGTTCTAACCGTGGGCCTCTAGGGGCCCGCGAAGCGATTTTAATGGACCTTGAAAGGGACGTCATGTGAAACTTAGTGCTTTTTCCGAATGTTACTTCTGATTTCCAAGTCCCATGAAGGAATGGAATTAAATTCCTCTGAGGTTAAGATACTGCGTTTAGAAACACTGATCGTTGAGACACACTGGTTTACGTAATCCAACACCTTGTCGAAAATTAGGTCCCCGTGTTCCCAGATATTGCACGTCTTTCAATCCACTTAACCCCTCCCCCTTTCCATCGTTGAAGATACGTTTGACGTGCTTGAACGAACACTTAGTTTTTCAAACTAGGAGGTTCTTGAACCGCCCTCTCCAAACGTTTTGAGACTTTCGTTAGAATGTTTTGGAAAGCTGCGGAAAACGGTTCCGTTCTCCTCCACTAGACCTGACAGGTCGAATGACGTATCATTCGCCCCGGTTGACGTAAAGGAACAGGACGCGCGCATGTGTAGTGTGTCGTTGAGTAAAGGTCGAATCACAGATAAGCGCGAGTCATCCGATTACAATATATGAGATTACACTTTTTCTAGGAATTTTGTAAATGAGGTCTTAAGAATAACTTCAACGGATGTTTTACGTATTTAACAAACTCACTGACCTCTTAACGTTGCAGATAGGACCACCTGGAAATTGTAGTTTGCAATGAAAAAAGATACACTTTGGTTTTGATATTTTTTTTACTTTCGGCACTTTCCTTCATAGTCCACGAAACTAATATCTTGTAAATTCAGTCCACATTTAAAAAGTAAAAAGTTTTAATCGAAATTATTTTATTTTTGGAAACCAAGATTTAAATATTTTCTTTAGATCATTTCTTTAAAACATTCTTCAAAACTTTGGTTAACTGTCAACTCTTTGTGATCATTATCACTTTCTTCTAATAATTAATTTAGAGAAACCAATATTCAATAGTTACTTTTTTAAATACGGCAATGTACAATTCATTTCAAGTACATAAGTACAGTGTAAAAATATTTGGATACTTTCACTGAGTGTTATTTTTCCTTCCTGGGACCAAAACACCTTGGTTTTCATTTCGTAATCTCAAACTTCAATCAGTCCCTCAAAAGCTATTAATAAATGTCTACCTCTTTGTATCCTACTATTTGTTTGTTTGTTCCAGATGTTATTTGAAAGAGATGTGCATTATCTCTATTCAGATTCGTCGACTTTAAAACGCTAATTTGATTGTATGTTCTCATTCTAATGTAGGAAATTCAACGACTGAATTTTCTAAAGAAAATTGGGTTTGCAAAATTGGTTTTTGTTTGGTCTTCCGCTCCCAATTATCTATGATACAATACTGCCTAGAATGTGTTTCAATATATTTATTATACACAGATATGTTTATAAACAGATAGATGGATGGATAGATAAATAGATAGATATATTAGATAGATGGATAGATACATCGTAGGTTACAAGCAAAAAAATGGGCCGACCTCTGTAGGGTAATGTGACGCTTCAAAAAGAAATATCTTAAAAGACATTTAGTATACATTTTGTATGAGTTTTATGAATAAAAGCAAAGAGTAATTCAACAAAAATTGGATAAAAGGATAATACACATGAAGCGATTGGGATTATTCAATAATATGTAATCTCTATTCTTAGAGATATTCATCTTTTCCGTTTTTGCTTGAGTTTGGCAACACACTGTCAATGTAGTGGAATATAATACAATAATGAATGCAAATATCTTTTAATGCTATCAATATGATTTTATGTTGATCACTTTATTTACAGATTTCTTTAAAGATTGCATTGACGCTCCTGTAATAGGGACATGGCGTGGCTTACAAATATTCTGAGAGACTCGATTACTCGTATATGACTTTTGAAATATATACTTTCTCCTACTAGTTTATAGCTTCATAAAATATAATGTATTAAAATAAATAAAATTTGTTTTGTTCGAACCTAAAATTTTGATGGCACTTTTTATTAAATCACCAGCACATAGGTTCCTACAGATATTCTTAAATTTGATGGATATAATACGTAACATTACTTTAGAGAAAATATTGATAATTAGTGAAATGAAATAACACCATAATGTTTGTTGCGGATCAAATGTTGAATGAGCATTGCACTCCTCCCATCTGTCGAGGCGGTTTATTGAAAGAAAACCAGTTTGACGGGTTCTCGGTTTCAATTGCCAATGGATATCCCAGGACGGTCAATGTCAGATGAATGTGAACCACAATAAAGTCAAAAGTGCAATCCCTGTGTTCTTATAAGAATTTTCTAGAAAGCATGTATGCACGCTCGATTACAAAAAATATCTTTATAACTCGTCAAGTGAAGAAGAAGCCATTCCACCCTGTCTATATATTTAAAAAAATAAGGTATTCTGCCATGGCTTCGTTTAGAGCTTCTACTGAACCGATTGTCGTATTTTTTCTTTTAAATGAAAGAATGTGATCCCTAGATGTGTTATCAGATATTGTTTGTGTTGATTCACCAACATTTACGGTGTAAATTAATTAATTAAATCATTCTTTAATAGTACGCTTATCAATAATCAATTGTTTTCTTCCAAAGAGTGGCTGTTTGAAAATTGATATATATGAGTCTATAGATGTGCGTCCCCGCCGCTTCATGGTGGCGCTGCTTGATGTTTTTGTTTTGATTCTTGAGATTTGTTCACAATTCGTCAAGGTTTTGTTTCAGTGTAGTAATTGCATTGTGAAGATGACAGTTTGCATATACATATTTGCTTTTGTAGTGTATTTTGTAGAGAATATTCGGACAGAGGGTTTTGTGCGGTTGTAGTGAAGTTGTTTACAGGTTATGTCGAATTCCGAATCGTTGCCCACGCGCCCCAAAAGACTCAAACGCACTACATTGACTGGGAGCAGGGAAAGATAAAGTCAGCGTATGTGTCGTGATAGTGAGGTCATTTCGTTTTCTGTTGGGTTATTGTCTATGAAATGTCAGTTTTGTTCTACTTTGTACTTCCCATGTCAGAGAAATTCTGTAAACGAGTTTACTGTGTGTTGCTTACATGGGAAAATAAGTTTACCTTCGAGCAATATGCCGGAAGAAATCAAACAGTTGTTTATAGGAGATTATGATACATCAAAAAACTTTAGAAATAATATCCGTCAGTATAATAGTGGTCTTTCTTTAGTGTAATTTGGTGCCGATATTGCATTGCCACCTGGTCATGGGCCATACGTGTTCAACATTTTGTGAACTCCACATCACATAATATCTTCGTTATATCCTAAAGATTCAAACAATGCAACATATTGTGAACATTAGTCTGGGCACAGTATTTTACATTTATCTTAGATCACACCGTCATATTTTGACGGGTTCTCACTAGTTATTATTATTATTATTATTATTATTATTATTATTATTATTATTATTGATATTTGTTTTGCATTAGAGTAGCAAAATATTAAGAAGTCAAGCATATCTACAGAACTTTAACTGTGATCACAGTGGGAAAAATCAACCGAGGTGATATCGAACTACTGTTCTGCGATACTACTGTTTCCTGAAGACGCCAATAACACCTGTGTGGCAATTGTTGAATTAATAAAGTGAGATCTTGTAAATATTTGCTTCAAACTAAATAACTGACGCGAGAAGTAAACCCCACTTCCTGAAAGTTCGGATTATTATTGCATTACTTAACATTTAAAATTCCGGTATTTTAAACACTATCAAGAATTGATTGGATCAGTAGTCACTGTTGCTTCATGTCATTGTCACTTCTTTGTATCTCATTTGTGAAAGATACTGGTTGTGTGATTCTTATCGACCAACTTCGCTAACCTAACTACGCCCACTTTGTTATGTCAACTAACTATGATTACCTAACTACGCGTACTATGCTTTGTCGCCTAGCTACACTAACTTAACTGTCGTCTAATTACACTTCCGTGTACGTGTGACGTGGCACCATTTTGCAAACCCAACTGCGCGTATCTCAGTGGAACACCGCAGTGACTCCGTTTACCTCGCGTGAGACAGCTGCTTATCCGGCCACTTAAAAATTGCGGTGTGTTGCGTAGCTGCACCTCACCACCTGCTGGCTGGAAAGTTTCCGCTGTTATGGAAAATGTGCACGCGGGCGCGTACTTTAATTGAAAAGTATTTTTCCTTTACTGCTTCGCACTTATTTATTCAAGTACTGGACGTCACTGTGGTCGTCTTTTTTTTAAACTCATATTACTCATTCTGCTAGTATGTTTTCCTGAAAACTCTGTTGCAGTATTTTCACCAGACAGCCTCACTGAAAAAGGAACGAGTTGTCAGTATATTATTTAAGATTATTTTTATTCTGTAATATATCGCTGTGTAATTTTATCTACTAATTTAATTTACTAATTTATCAGAGTATCCTTTTATTTGTAAAATTGAGGCATGGATTATCTTAGAAATACTGTATTATAATTAAAAACGTTGTGGAGTGTTGTATGTTCACAAACACAGAGTGTGTGTAAATATATACACACACACACATACAGGACTCTGGAATAATTATTAAATTATATATATATATATATATATATATATATATATATATATATATATATATACATATGTGTGTGTGTGTGTGTGTGTTTGCCCAGATCGAGATTTCGTATGTGTAACTTATATGGCACTCTGAGTGATTTTATTCACTTTACTTTAACAGTACATCTGAAAATTAAATACTACCTTCTTATCAATACTATGTGTCTATGTAGATGCCCAGGAACATTATATTTAACAATGTAAGTTTGTTAGTTAGAACATGAAATCTTATTAAGGTGTACTAAAATATTTTCGCGGTCTGCCTCAACTTTGTCATTGTATATACTGTTTGGAGTCACCTAAAATTTCATTCGCGGTAATTAAGGGATGTTGCGCAAAGAATTATCGTTTAAATGTGCCCCTTCAGTTAATTCAGTTCTTGCTGTTTTTTTAACATTTTCAGAGAAACGTTCGAATACTTGCATATAAATTAAAGGAACATGTCCAGTTAGTTGGGAGAAAATGCAAAAACCAATGAAACAGTTTCGATTTTGACAGAAAAATGCATGTATACGATTACGTAAGCCCGCAATTTCTCGTTCCTCATGTTACGACCATATTCTCATACGCAGTGCGTCACTGCTTTACGACATCGCCGACTTCAAGCGACGAGGAAGAAAGAAGGGACAGTACTCACGTGGCCGTTCCAGGGCAGCCAATTTTTGCTGCTCCTGCATCCCACATTCCATCCACTGAACCGCAGCATTTTTGCGGATGAGTTTAGTTAGTTAGTTAATGCCTTATTTTACGTGGCGAGACTCGGGCCATCAGGCCCGCTCTTCCGTCTAACCACGCAAATTTCGCTACGCTCCTTTCACCACCTAGCGGAAAAAGGAGGTATTATCTTGGGCGACGAAGCAGGCGAATCTCAATTTTGCTCAGAAGCTTCTTTTAGGCTTGAGGATATTTTACATGCAGTAAATCTACTACATGGGGCAGCCGGATTTACTTACCCTCCGAAGGAAGGCGTACGAAGGATTTTTTCGCCGTCGATTAGAAATCCACGGCTTCGATAGGGTTTAAACCCGCAAACTCGGGTACAACAGTCTGGTACGCTGACCGTTATACCATCGAATCCGCGAGTTTAAATTAATTATGATTAAAATAATTGACATATCGTAATATACAACGAAGTTTAATTTTAAATACATATTTCTTAAGGAAACAGAAGGGGTATGCATGAAATACAGGACATCTTACGGAGGGAAGGGGGAGGGAATATTGCCTGAAATTCGCCCAACATAAGTTATGCACAGTTCTAGATCTAACGTAGGGCGTTACGTCTTGCTCCAGTTGCCTCTTGGAAAAGCCAAGAAGTCAGAAGGTAGGCGGCGCGAGGGAACGCCTCCTGTCTGACGACGCACGGCGGAGGCGGGCGGACGGCTTAAGACGCGCGTAAGCGGATTGCGAGGGCGCTGGCGCCCTCTACCCCGGTCTCTCCCCCGCCCCCAGCCCCTCCCCCTCCCCCTCCCTCGCTCCCCTGGCCGGGCGGCCGGCGCGGCGCGCCTAATAGACTTAGGCACTGCTTGCAGCGGGGCGCGCTCAGGTAAATTACGCGCCCCACATTAGGCCCTGTCCCAAGGCCCGACGCCCAGCACAGTGACGAGCGTCAAAAGACTTTGCGAAACGCTCAGCCCAGCGGCGAACGCCGCACAAAAGCCCTGTTTGCACAGTCCATCATCGCTCCCGTCCCCCTGTCACTTGACCGCTCCGGACACCCCGGCGGGAGTGTTTGGCACAAGCGCCTCTGTTTGTTTCCCTTTCGTTGGCCGCTGCCTGTTGCTACAGGGTCCTTTGCATTGTAAACGACAGCGGTGAGGAAAGGCAGGTCGGAGAAAAAGAATCGTAAATTTTCCCTGTTGAAATGGAAATATGGCAGTGCCCGCGCTGTTTTGCAGTTTCCAGAGCACGTGAAATGTATATTACCTATCTTAATTACAATTGAAAGTTTAATGAATAATTGTATTTTGCATAGCAATAGGAGCTTTTCCTTTTAAAAACAATGGGTTATGCAATCTTTCAATTTATAAGAAAGAAAAGTATATTAAGGAGATTGATTTTTTGGTTCCTTAAAGGAAGAAAATATTGTGACAAAATAATTGTTTGCCAAATCAATCAACAACGCGTGTATGAGTAAACTTTGAAGAGGCTATGTGATATCGATGTAAAGAATCGCACAAAATTGAACAAGCTTTTCCTATTCATAGGACCTGTTCAGTTAGTTGTATTCACAGTCGGACGTCAAGACGGATGAACTAACAGATTTCTAATCAGGAAATCAATCAGGATTGATATCCTTCAATAAATGTATTTCCGAAAAAATCTCGATTTTTGTATAATTATTGTAGTATAATGATTTATCTTTTCTCTTTCTAGACTACACATGAGGAAGTAAGATGGAAATTCATAATTTTTCGCATTTGCTTTCTTAAATACATTTTTGCAAGAATAAAGAACGACGTTTTTGAACCAGAAATAAATATGAAAATGTTAAATAAATATTTCGCACAGAGTTCGTTGGCCGATTTGTTCGCAGTCCAAACTACCAGCCGATCACCCTCTGTACCTATCACATGATAGGTACATGAACATTCGAGAAGAAATACCTCTAGAACTGTCTTTCATGACTACAGTTACGATTGTAATTCGTACACGTACATTGTAGAATGTGATTATTAAGAAAAACGAACGGAATTATAAAATGAGATCATACATTCTTATAAAATATGTCAGATAATACACTCCTAAAAATACACTAGCATCGATACTAGAGGTGCAAAGGAATGTAACTTAAATTTGTATTTTAAATTTCAATCACTTGCAATATAACACTAAGTGCACTCAACTCTTAAGGTGTATGCTGGAATTACTCATATTGCAAGGTTTATTCTATACCTTTTTTCTCCGAAATTTTGTGTGACAGAGAATGTGGGGGCAGCCAGGCGAATTCTGAAATATAGCCAGCCACGTACTATCCGTGGCAAGAGTTGAAGAGTAAAGCCTTTCACAAATGATCCCTACCTAGAGTTGTGCGAAAAGTGCACAATTATGCTATTTTACTATTGTGAATATTTCACTTTACAATGAATTCACTAGAAGTCACTTTACAATGAATATACGAGCAACGAAAGTAAATTATATTCGAGACTTCTCTTATAATTGGAAATCTTACTAATCTTTCTAAATGTTCTCCAGGAAATTGCCTATTAAGCACTTTCTGACGTGCTTATCTTTCGGGAGGAGCTCAACATATGGGCATTTGGCTCACGATCATTCGAAACTTAACAGACGGAAATCTTTCCACATAACAAAGGCAAAAACTTTAAATTATTATTGACTTGATAGTTGACATTTTTCACCTGAACGGTGAAAGAAGTTGATAAAATTTATTTATGGTATTTTTAGTTTTAAATGCCCAAGACAAAAGAGACTACACTGTAGCTGGGCTTTATTTTTTCTTTTTCCTTAAGAAGAATGAGAATGGACTATTACTCCCTTGGTGTCATGAAAATCAACAAGAAAATATTTTATGTAAACAATTTTAAAGACTCATGTGACGGAGATCTTTCTGTGTAAAAAGTTCGCAAAATAAGTCACAAAATTTGTCACATTTGCATCGTGATGGGACGTGACCATCCTTTGTGTTATTTATTTACAATATTTTTTGGCATCTAAACGTAAAATAAGTTTACTTGACGTTTGCACTATCTAAAAAGCATAACCAAGATCTGATCTCACATACTGTGTTTTTAAATTTAATCAGAGGTTCTACGTATTGGCTCCATGGCGATGCATCAGACTATCTATTTGACGATTAGTGAATATTTGACATCAGAATATTCAAGTCAGTTGCATGCTGAGGAAAAAAACATTAAATGCAACTCTTCGTACGCCCTTTCGATACGAAATTTTGACTTAGTTTTATATCCATATGTCGTAAGAGAACTGGAAGTGATTCTTTCGGTTAAGGCATTCCCATTTTTTAAGGAAAATACTATAAACATAGTATTTGCACCCAAATGAAAAATTAATTCGGTGCAGCTTCCTCTCGACTTACTCTCGAAATGGCAAGACATGAGACGTCTTGGCATATAAAAGGCATAACCAAGATCTGATCTCACACACTCTTTTTAAATTTGATCAGAGATACTACGTATTGGCTCCATGGCCATTCATCAGACTATCTACTGACGATTAGTGAATATTTGACATCAGAATATTCAAGTCAGTAGTAAGCTAAGGAAGAAAGCATTAAATGCAACTCTTCGTACGTCCTTCAGATACGAAATTTTGACTTGGTTTTATATCCATTGATCGTAAAAGACCTCGAAGTGATTCTTTCGGTCAAGGAATATTTATAGTATTTGCAAGCCCGATGACAATTTAGTTTGCTGCGGCTGCCGAGCGACGTATTCTCGAAGTGGCAAGACATGAGACGTATATTCCGTGATGTTCTGCGCCTTGCTTTGGGCGAGGCACAGAGCCCGTGTCGATTCGCCCGCAGCCGCCACCGAGCGCAGTGCCGCCCCCAGCGCTTGTCGCAGAAGGCGGCGACATCCGGATCTGCAGCGCGGGCGTCGCGGTGGCCACCCCTGCCGCCTCTCCGCCGCCTCCACCGCCTCCGCCGTCCTGTTTTTTGCCGCGGCGGCGGCGGCGGCGGGCGGGAGGCCGGGCGGCCGGGCGCGGGCGAGCGGGCGGGCGGGGCCGCGAAACGGCGCGCGGGGCGAGCGGGGCGGCGACGAGCAGGAAGAGGGGGCGCGAGGAGGGAGGGAGGGGGGGCAGGAAGGGTTAGGGCAGCCCAAGGTGACTGGAGGGCAATGGCGGCGGCGGAGGAGGAGTCGGCATTCCTCGCCGCGCCGACGGCGGAGCGCAGCGCAGCGGACCGGCCAACTGTTGCCTGGCCGCGCCGCGCGGCGTCGCCGCTGCAGTCCGCGAGGCTCGCGCGCGCGCGGCGTTGTCGGTTCCGCGCGGATGCGTGCGCGCACGCACGCACTCGCGCAGCCGGCCACGCACTCGCGCCCCGCGGCTTTGCAACGCCGGACGGCCGAGGCAGGGGTGGCGGAGGCCGTGGTGGAGACGGTGTGCAGGAGGCGGCGACTTTGGCGGAGGTCGGCCGTGGCGGTGGAAGTGGTGGTTGGTGGGAGGCGGGAGCAATAATGGTGGTGGGGGTTGGGTGGTGGCGGGGGCAGTTGTAGTTGAAATGGCTGCGGGCGGAGGGAGTGGGGGTTCAGTGATAGCAGCGGAAGGGATGAGAGTGTCAGTGGCCGTGGCGGAGGGTGCGGGAAGACACTGCCAGTAGTTGCAATGTGGCTGGATGGAGATAGAGCTGGTGCGGGCGGTGGCGGGGGGAGGGAGTGAAGGCTGTGACGGCAACTGAGAATGCAGCGGTGACGGCGATGGTGGCGGTGGCGGTGCAGGCGCACCTGCGAACGGCGGCGCAGGAGGAGGGAGGGGGCGGAGGGCGCCGGGCCGCGGACAGCGAGCGCGCGGTTGCGCGGGCCTTCCGCTGGCGGAGCGAGGCGCCGCCGACGCCCCCCGCTTGACTCGGCGTCGCGCGTCGCTGCTCCGTGGGGCGAGGAGCGAGGGCGGACGACTGCTCTTGCGTCTATTAAACGCCGTTAGCAATTTTTCGCATAGAACCACCTTAGAAGAAGAAAAGAAACATCGAGAAGAAATAAGAGTACGTCGTCACAGCTTACTAAATAACGACGAAATAAGATGTGCGTGAAATAAGACGGCGTCGAAACAGTACGTCGAAACGGGAAAGGTGGCGCAGGGCATCAGCTGACGTCACTGGAGTACCTGTGACCGGGAGGTCCTAAGATCGATTTCCGAAGGTCGCAGGATTTTCGGCACTAGCTACTCACCTAGGTCGAATTCAGCTGCTCTCTGGAGGAGAATTCTAGCGGCCGGCTGCTTTAATCGGTAGTGTTCCGTGGTTTCTTCAATCAACGCCAGACGATGCTGGAGCAGTATCCTAACAAATTACGTACGCGATCGTTCCTTCCTTTTCCTAGTCCTATCCTCGCCCCCTTACAGTCACACTTACATGCACTACACTGTCATACATGCCGAGGGATCACTCAGGAGCATAGAGATTGTCCCGGCTGGGGCGGTACCCCACTGGTGGGGATACCTGGTTGGGGAAGGTCCCTGCAAGCCGACGCAAGTTGGCGCCGAATCTCGCTATCCAGCAGGGGAAGGTCCCCGGCACCTCCCGCGATAAAAACATGCACTACACTTACGGGACTAATGACATTAGCCATTGACGCGCTCGGAATCACGAATCACTTAGACAGTCATTAAAAAAAGTGGAATATGTGTCTTTTCAAATGACTGCTTACAATCTCCTTCCTTTGGATGCGAATTCTGGTCAATCATTGTTGGTCTCTCTTGGACTCTCTTCTCTGGCTCTTCTTTATCCTGAACTCCCTCGTCCGCCATTCTCTAATGGCGCTTGACACATCTTCGTGGTCATTTTCTGATTCTTTCACCGCAATTGGTGCAAGTCAAAAAGTTTCTAATATTCGACTAATTTAACAAATTTAATTTATTTCCCTCGCCGATTGTGCTATTTTCAGGTCAAACCCTTTCCTTCCCCCACCTCTTCTTTTTGTTTCTCTTTTGGTTTAGTACAAACAGTATGGTAGAAGTGCATTGACAATCCTCGATCTCACACTCATTTGGATCATAACAGTTACATGACTTCTCTACTTTGGTGTATGTTTTTAAAAAGATTGATTACAACGAAATACGATACAATATCGTTAAATTTTACAAAACAATTTCGATTAGGTATTAATGTTATAATTAAAATTTTCCGTGTTTTAAACACTTCTTGTGCAACGCCAATAAATCTTTCCGCGAACTGAAAATAAAAAATGTTTGTTTTGAGGTCTGTCTGTGCAAATATTTAGCACATAATTGTAAATAAACAATTTTCAAAAAATAGAACTTCATCTAGTGATTCATTGTTCCTGAATGTTATACGATTTTGGAGAAATACTTGTATATTTATTTTGCGTCTTCTACAATAAACTCAAAATACATTTGCGTAGTTTCAAGAGAACTACCAACATGTTCTTTACTAGACGGACTTTAACAACTAAAAACCGTGGGAGTGAACTAAACGTGGAAAAACAGTAAGTAAATAATCTTGTCTACAAGAACTGCCAAGGCAGTTAGAATTTTTTATGAGCAAACATTCTTAATTAAGCACAATTGCATACTTCCTTTTCCGTAATTTACGAAAATCTCGTGGTGTATGGTTTCATACGTGACATTACTAATAAGTAGTCCGTGTTACTAACCATATGTGTTTTTTGTTAGCGCTCATAACAGCACCGGCAGATATCTAAGTTAATATGTGTCAATGTTAAAATTTATCTCTAACTAGAACACATGGATTTACGGTTCTGAAGACGTTTGCTTTTCATACTACAATATAAAAATAGAATGCAGGGGGTGACGAATATTCAAGGAGAAGCGTATAGTATTGCTGATAGCACATCTGTCGATAAGCGGCATTGCAGAATTCATTGTGAGCCCCGATAGAGTGGAATGTTTTTAAGTAGCACGAGTCATTGATTTTAAGCAATCACATCAACATTTAGTTACATTAATTTAAAACCAGATGTGTGAGTATTTGTTGTATCTTCTTCCTTCGTAAATGGATTTAATAGATTTTTTTCTTTTTGGCTATATTGCTACTGAATTCGTTCACGTTCGTCCAGCCGAAAATCCCGGGGAGCTCCTGGTGTAATGGCTAGTTTTCCATTTCTTGGGCCCATGGTAAATCTATGAGGCAATGCAGAATTTGTCGAGGGCAAAGTGACCAATCGCCAGGTTTTCATGGAATTCACCCGATTTTCTGCTTCACATTCCACCATTGCTTCATCATGCAATTTATCATGATCGTCGTCATCCCCTTCTTAGATCACCTTAGAAGTTATTCATTCCTGGGACTGAATAACTTCTATAGGTGCCTGCAAACACTAAATAAATAAATAAATAAATAAATAAATAAATAAATAAATAAATAAATAAATAAATAAATAAATAAATAAATAAATAAATAAATAAATAAATAAATAAATAAATAAATAAATAAAACAAATAAATAAATAAAACAAATAAATAAGTTAATAAAAAGTCAAACAAATAAATAAAATTAGTAAATAAATAAAACAAATAAATAAAAAATTAAAATCTAGAATGCGGAGGAACCCATCCGTAAGCTAGAGCACCGCTAGGCCGTCCGCGTGCTGGGAATTGGTGCGACTTATTGCAGCCCGGCTGCTAGCGTAACTGTTCTGAAAACGTAGAAAATAGTATGAGACCCATCGTACGAGCTTGAGCTCTCGGACTACACACATTGTGTCTCGTTCCGCGCTTCGAGTTCTCCTCTTAATGCATGCAATGCACTCAACCCTCGATCTCTTCTCTACGGACCTCCCTTCGAGGAAGCAGTAGACGTCTGATTTACAATTTCAAATGTTCAATTCATTATTCTATAGTATAGGAGGCTTGCAGGGGCACTTTACACACTGAAGTATGTGCATGACTAAAAGTATTACATTATTGTATTTATTCCTTTGTGTTTTGCAATATAGTTAATGATAATGTAAGCCACTCATAAGTTAAGTTAACCTACACTAAGCTATGCATTCCCTGACTTGATGAGATTGCCTCCCATCGCTTGTAAATCTGGCGACGCTACTACCTGCTACAATGTTCGCACTGGCAACATGGCTTCAGCGCCAGATTTACAAGTTTCATAAACCAGATTCACGACCGCGGATTATTGGTGTGGAGAGCCCTTTAGAGTCAGTATCTATGAACGTAGAATGACATCTAATATGTCACAACCTGTCAACAAACATGTCGAAGTTGTTTTCAAAGTGCAAATTCGAATCTCCCGCGGGTTTCTTGCTGAAGCGCGTATTTTAAAAGATGGTTAAGTTATTCGTTGGATACAAGTTGCAATATTATAATTGTACGTATCGATTGATTATGAAGATCTTAGCTGTCCGGGTGACGCCGCGTTGAGGGCTGAATTGCCGACGTTTCGATCATCGTTTTGTGATCATCTTCAGGGCTGGTCTGCATATCGATTCGTATCGATTGATTGGTTACTAGTAATTCCGGGCGCGTCAACGGCTAAGGTCATTAGTCCCGTAAATGTATTTCCCGAATATTTTTTGCTTGGGAGGTGGCGGCGATCTTCCCTTCCTGAATTGGGCGTCGAACTACCATCGGCTAGCGGGGTTTTCCACAACCAGGCATCTCTCACCAAACGGAGTACCGCCCCAGCTCTGAGCTCCCGACAGGACTCCCGGCAGGTGTGGTAGTGTAGTGCATACTGTAGAGCAGTACCCAACCAAACGGGCCACGGACCGCGCGCGACCTTTTCTTCCCATTCCTTGTCCTATCCTCTCCCCTTACTTACACTAACATGCACTACACTACCACATATCCCGGGAGACCGGTCGGGAGCTTAGGCTGGTGGGAGAGTCCTGGTTAGGGGGAAGCCCCACTAGCCGACGGTAGGTCGGCGCCGGATCTCGCCATCCAGCGGGGGAAGATCACCACCATCTCCAGAGGGGAAAACATGCACTACACTAACGGGACTAATGACCAAAGTAGTTGACGCGCCCGGAAACACGAAAAAATCAATCAATCATTCGGGAGCTTAGAGCTTGCCCTGGCTGGGTCGGTGCCCCGCTGGTGGGAGAGTCCTGGTTAGGGGGAACCGCGCTAGCCGACGGTAGGTCGGCGCCGGATCTCGCCATCCAGCGAGGGAAGATCACTGCCATCTCCCGCGAAAACATGCACTACACTTACGGGACTAATGACCTAAGCAGTTGACGCGCCCGGAATCACCAACCAACAAACAGCGCGCGATCTTTCCTATCTCTTCCTTGTCCTATCCTCTCCCCTTACTCACACTTGTACTACACTACCGCACATGCCGGGAGACCGGTGGGGAGGTTAGAGCTTCGTGGTCTCGTTGCATATTCGCGCTGAGGGCGGCGGTGGGGGCGGCGAAGGCAGCTGCTGCTTCCGCTGCGGGTGATCGCCCCGCCTTCCCGCCAGGTGGCGCAGGTGGCGGTTTAAAGGGCAGGCGCTCGACGCGTTGCTTCGCGCTGTCGTCCTCGCATTATTTACGCGCGGGACGCCATTTGTCGCCGTGCTGCCCAGAGCGGAAAGATATGCCCAGGAAGACACGGAATACGGGCAGATCGTTACCATAAATAGTGGGTGATCTGTTAACGAACGAAATACGTTTAAAAGTCCGTGTTCCCTACCCGAATCATTCGCTTATCGGCCATCGATTTACCAGAGATTTGTATAAAAAGTTAATTTATTGGTTCTGAAGTCCAAAAAAGAAATGCAGAAACAATTTATCGATACATAAATTTACACAATAAAGATTATAACGTTAATAAGAAGTACAGACATAGTATTACATTTTTAACAGTTGTTTTCCTTTATTTACTGTGTTTTCGAAAAACAAATCTGTTCTAAATTGGTTGCTGTCGTTTTTTCCTTCCTTCAGTTTTTCTCTCCCCAGTTACTCTGAAAAGGCGGGAGTTTATTCATAAATTAATGGTGTTACTTCTATAACTGCAGCCGATTAGGGTTTTGCAGTGTCAGGAGGGCAGATGTGTTGAAAATATTAATTATAAACTTCTCGATCTCTAATTTATAACTGCAAACGTGACGCTTTGAGTTATATGCATCTGCTTTGAAAAAAATGTTATTGAAGTTTTAGGTTGTTTTTGCTTTCTTGTTGTCTCACTCTTATTCATTCACCGAGACTAAATATACAGAGGACTGCTGTCGTGACCCAAATGGCACTTTAAAGGACTGTATCCGCTCGACGGAATCCTCTGTCACCCTCACATCATTCACCAAGAGCTGCTGTTTGTCGCCGTCTTACCTTGAGCCTAGAGGTGTATCGAGGAAGTCACGATTTAGGGGTAGATCATTGCCTGAAATGTAGTGGGTAGACGGTTAATGTCCTTACTCCAAACTAACAACAAAAATCGTCCACATTTTAAAACTGTACGAAATGTAAACTAGCTATTTCCTTCTAGCTATTTCCTTCTAGAAGACTTGTTCTTGCCCATTTAACAGAGTACGTTAGTACAATAGGATTATTAAATGTGCACAAAGTCATGTTTAGTTCTTAATGATGTCACACTGGTATTGTATATTTATCTTTCTTTCAAAATATAATTCATTTGAAAATGAGAACTGTAGTGGTATTTCATAGAACTGAATCGACGTTCAAAAGCTCGTTTGATAACATTTCATGTGTAAATTTGTTATTACCAAACTCAAGGAACCGAGTACTTTCTTTCGTTATAGAGCATTTTGTTAAATGGAAAGAGGGGAGAAGTGATAAGGTAAATCAACCAAATTCAAGAAATATTCGTATTACTGAGAGTTTTCCATTATAAAGAAGTATATTACAGTGTTCGCTGCGTTAAAGACCAATTGAACAATCATTTTTTTACGTGAATTAATTGTGTTACAGAATACCAAATAATTAACTATATTTCACATAAAAAAGGCTATTTTTGAAGATGGAAAACAACAAAACCATTGGAATTTGCCACGTCATGCGAAAGGTAAACTACCATGAGCATTTGTGTATTCGGTAAGGGGTTCCCGCTGGAGACAGTTTTCGTCTTGTCAGTTTTGGATGTGACTTTCCACTACATCTGCTTCCGTTTCCGTTCTCCCAAGTCGGTTGATTGATTTAATTATTGATTAGTGATTCCGGGCGCGTCAACTACTGAGTTCATTAGTCCGTTATTGTGCATGTTTTTCATCGGGAGGTGGCGGTGATCTTCCCCCACTGGATGGCGAGATTCGGCGCCGACCCACCGTCGACCAGCGGGGTTTTCCTCAACCAGGTATCTCCCACCAGCGGGGTAGCCGGGAAAAGTTCTAAGTACCCGACCGGTCTCCCGGCATGTGTGGTAGTGTAGTGTATGTTACTGTAAGTGTGTGTGTGTGGGGGGTGAGTATAGGGAGGTATAGTACAAAAGAAGAGGGAGGAAAGATCGCGCGCGGTCCGTGGCCCGTTTGTTAGGGTACTGCTCCGGCATTCACCTGGTTTTGATGGGAGAAACCACGGAAAACTACCGATCAGAGTTGCCGGCTGCTAGAATTACCTTTCAGACAGTGACTGAATTTGTCCTAGCTATGTAACTATGTCGAAAATCCTGCTACTGTTGGGACTGGAACCCTAGGACATCCCTGTCAGAGGCAGTGCAGTGACATCAGTTGATACCCTGAGGCACCTGAGCTGGTAAAGGCCTGGTGGATCAGGTCGCCCGATGCACTGGTCAGCAGGTGGCGCTAACGTAGAGATTGACAGCTGCGCGCCTCTGGGTGTCAACACATCTCAGTTTAATGCGGACATTCTTTCTTCGTTTGTCATTGGCATGTCTTTTCCACAGGGTTCCAATGAAGAAAATATATAGTGTTCATATGCATGATGAATTTCTACACCCATGAATTAATTATTTTAATGCATGCCCAATTATATGTGAATTTGTATCTGTCCATCCACTAAGGAAAGGTAATGGTAAGAATCTTTTAATTTCGAAAAGAATACTGTGAATATCGGTCGAAAATGTTGAATATAGTTATTCAAATTAGTCTATATTCTATTGATTTGTAAATGTTGGTAAGAACACCCTGAATAATTCAATACGTCCTAGGGCGAATGCATGAAATCTCGTGAAGATGTAGTCGTTCTTGGGAAACAGGGATAAATGAATTAGAAATGTTTCTCATTGCTGAGGTGAAATGCCATTCCTTTGTATCATTATGTTGAAATCACTGACAGGCAAAACGAGTCAGTCGTTGACCAATATGGACTGCTTTGACTTGGTGCTCAATTATCATTCGTTTCAGTTTGTTTCGCACTCTCGGAATTTCACCATTTATTTTAAGTTGCCTCATTCTCCAAACAACTGTACCGAAACACTCGAAACAAATTGCGAAAACGAAAATCCATTAACGTTGCTCGAATGTAAAATATGTAGTTGTGACCTTTTATGTTTAATGGCTCACTTAATTTAATGTTCGATTTAGGGAATACAAGTAGATAATTTATGTTCCTAGAGGTGAAGTTGGCTGGTGATTATAATGTTGTGGTGTTACATATTATGTCTTATTATTATCAAGGATTGATTCTAATGATCTCTTTACTACAAGGATAACATAATATGTGTGATAATTAGGGCATTTTTTGGGAGTTCTGAAAAATGAAATTCAATTTTTGATTAATTAGTTGTTCATTTCTTACAATGTTGATTGCAATTTGATATATTACATTCTCAACCATGAAATATTTCAGTGTCTTCCTTCTCATAAAAAATTAAATTGATTTGTAAACCACGCCTGCTCACTTACACCTGCGTCATATGTTATTCCATTAAAAGAATTTTAAAAAAATCCACAGAATATTGTTTTAAAAATTAATAGCAGGTTATATTAGGATTAAAATACTCTGTGAATAACACATGTATTTAGGTTGGCCTTCGCTACAATTTCAATCGTAAGGTATGATTTGATTGTTAGATCTACACATTCGGAAGATTTAAGTGTTTTACTTCTTACCGTACACACCTCCCTTGAATGGTTGTTTAACTCATCCATAGCTATGCAAAATTCAGCCGCTGAATGGAAGAGAATCCTAGCGACCAGCTGCTCTGATCGGGAGTTTTTTGTGGTTTCTCTGATCCATACCAGGCGTATACTGGAAGAGTACTCCAAGAAACGGACCACGGACCATACACGATCTTCCCGTGCTCTTCCTTGCCCTATATTCACACCCACCCACACACAGACACAGGATCCGACTGGTGAAGAAAACGGCCACCTCCCGTGATAGTTCATTCACTACACCTACAGAACTCATTACCATAGCGGTTGATGCGCCCAGAAACACGAAATAATTAATAAGTCAATCAACGAGTCCCTCATCCACCCACAGCCATCTTAATGGAAGCTGATCACCTTAAAGATCGATTAAAATAAGTACATCATGATATTTACTTGAGGCGAGAATTTGAGACTGTATTTAAACATGAAAGCACATTAAAATCAAATTGACACATTATCGGTACGATCATAAAACATGAAGTATGAACATTTCAACCAGGAAAATCTTTCGACTTCGAATTGTATATAGAATTAGCTGTTTTTGTTTATAATTATTGTGTGTTATTCCCAAAAACTGCTATTTTATAATTTATGGGTGTTAGATACGTATCTGTTGGATAAGTCGGTTCTACCCCACCCCTGGCGCCATGTAAAGGCAATTCACGTCCCTGCGACCGAACATCTCCATCCGTCGAAGTCGGTGAACGCATTAGCGCCCATAAATGCATGAGCATCTCACAGTCAAATAGCCCCCGGCCCCTCCGTGCAACGCGGACAAGTGTGGTGTGTGGTATATTGCATCAAGTTACATATAGCAGTGATACCACCTCCTTTATGATTCTTCTTTATTTAATTATTAAAGCTTTTATGTACTTGTAAAAACAATTAATATATTTTAAATATTGTATGTTTTATGTAAATTTATTGAAACAATTACAATAATTATTTGTTATACAACACGATAAAGAGATAATTTAACTAGGAAAAAAATTTATTATTTCATGAGCGATGAAGTAACGAGAGAGAGAGTGATTTTTCTCAAGTAGATCAAGTATTTTTTATTGTTGTTTATTATATTTCGCAACATTTCTTTTGTTTTAAAAACATACAAAATTCAAAAAATATTCTTTATAGGTTCTTCATTATATAATTTCCTGCGATACCACCATGAGCGCCAATGAGAGTAATTAACACAATTTATTGTCTTCAGGCTATAAAGAGATACAATAGCAACCTATAATTAACCTTTCAGAAGCATCTCTAATTGTGTGCATAAAAATAATATAAAATGAAGTGAAATTAAATATTGCTTTTCATGAAGCCGTGTGCCAATTCAAACCTTCAGCTGACATTCGCGTTCTTCCATTAGGTCTATCTCATGGTGCTCAAGTGGAATGGAGAAATAAATTGTCCGACATTAAAGATGAGAGAGGGAATAGGTTAGGGAAGGGAGGATTAGCCTGGACAGATGCCCGTAGATTGTCCCCCACGGTTAGCTCATTTGTCGGCGTGCTCACTTTCCACGACGCGACCCCGGGTTCGATTTCCAGTCGGGACAGATTATAGTGCGCATTTTCCTTACAATGCCTCACTATCTGTTGCTGTGTGACGGAGGAGAATGCTCACTTCTCATGTTGAGTAGACCAGAATACGGCCCCAAGGCCGGGTCGCCGCTGGTGGATATGGACCATCTTCTAAGAGTGGAATGGGGGAAGGTCACTTCATCTACATTCCATGTTCATACATCATCTCTATGTTTATATTCATACTTCTCCATGTTCACTTCACACATCTCACACCACTCCATACATCTCCGCATTCGTATCGTACATACATGTAGATACATGTTCATACCATTACATGTAGATACATGTACCACATCGTAGATACATGTTCATACCATTTTATTAACTTTTCATATGTTTTATATTAATTCAAAGAAGAAGTTTTACCGAAATATAATCTCCATTTATATCAACTCTTCCTAGTCGTAATGAAACGATTTGGATGCAATCTCCAAAGTTAAATGTCTGTGGAAAAGTGTTAACCAAACTACACCGCTACAATCACTAACAACAACAACAACCATGTACTTGACTTTATTTTCATCCCAAGTATCTACACCTTTTCGGCCATATCAGATATTAATCATGGGAAGAAGGGTGATTACGATGATATGATTTGAAAGCTGATGAACCAGTGGTGGAAAAAGACATAGGGAAGAAAGGGGAACCCGGAGAAATGCGACTGTGAACTTATTTGCCCACCACAAATTTCACATAAATCGATTGGCATTTGAATCTCTTTTCCATGAGTTAGAAGGATTCGGTCTAACCACTACACCACTGGTCGTCCCAGAAACACAAACACCAACCACACCATCAACAATTGAAGCAGGGAGAACGAAAACCCACTAACTCAACTTTTTGGTGAAAATGTTTGGTGAGTGATTAATCCAATTTCTAACATTTAAAATCGAAGTTTAAATTTTCAAGTATTTAAGGGATAAATTTCTACAATATTAATAGGTTATTGAATAACGTTTGTGGTCATTGACAGAGATGACTTTTGTTTCGGTAAAATTTGGTTGTCGGGAGTTACAGCGTTTTCAACTTCCCTGATTCACTTCGCGAATTCACTGAGAGAAGGAGATAACCAACAAAATTCAAAACATTGCTTTATTGACATATTCAACGTGTTCATAATTGAATATGTTCATAAACTGATGTTTGGAATTTTTTGGGCTAGTTCCCTTTCTCACCGAATGCCTCAGTTGTTGGTGGCGCTTTGCGTGGTCAGGTGCAGTCGCGCAGGTCGAGCGTAATTGGGAGGAGGAGAAAAAGCGGGGAACAGTTAAAGAACAACGCGACAGGTGAGGAGAGAGGTTTTGCTGCACGCGGGACGCCGCGGCGCAGCGAGCCGCGCGCTTGTGGTTGCCTCGTGCGGCCGCTCACGCAGCTGCGGAGAGGATATTGCTCGATCACGCTCCGAGTGCGGAGCGTGTGCTTTCGGGGAACGTATTTTGGGGAACTGCGAAAGTTCTTTTAGAGCTGCATCACGTGTGCTTGGAAGGGGAAGATGGAACTCGATTTGTAAAGTCTCGCAGAATTTTTGGGCTGGAACATGTTTAGAGAATGGGAATCGAAATAACATGCATTATATGTATGTATTTGGCGTTATTGGGTCGATAGTCTAGCTACCGGTGTCCCCCATGCTTGGGCTTAGTTAAATTGCTTGGGAGTAAGAGCGACATGAGACGAACATGACGTATTCTCTTCACCGTAACTAGCAAGATCCGCTAGCTTGAGCTTTTCTTCGTCACACAGTTACAGAAACAAGGACGATTTTAAAGGAAAGCTACAACTCAATTTTTGCCTCGACCGGGAACGAACCCGGGACCACAGCACGGGAAGCTAGTACGCTGCTCATGAGCCATCTCAGAGACCACATGCGTTATATAAAAGCAAAATTATTGGTGTAAGAAATCGTGGTACACTCAGGAAAAAAACTAGTGATGCTACAACAGCACATCCTTTATCACGTTATTTCTAACTGCACTGCTATATTATAATTATACTACTACATAAACCTGCAAAAGTGTTTTCAAACAGAACAAAGCCGCAGCGAGACTCGAACTCAGGTCCACCGAGTTAACTCGCCGTGAGCCTCACCTCCATGCTGACGAAACGCTGTGAGTTTCGAACTCGGGCCGTCGCATAAAAATGTAATTGTCTCGATCTAATATTTCCAATTCGCAGTTTTCAAAAATTCAGAGAGATCTACGAAAATGAGACATACACCATTTCATGTACCTAATCGCATACGCCACTGCCACCGCCGCCGCTGGGTCGTTTTATTAACTTCTATTTTTGTATGGCTAATAAACGCATTTAATTGTCGAATTTGCGATGAATCCGCAGGCTCGATTTGGGCTATAACCGCAAAGGACTACACGGGTTTAGCTGACAATGACGAATTAAATTATTGAAGATAAGATGAAACGTGCTATATTCACACACCCCGACCACAAAGAAGAATCATGTCAGCTCAAGGCGCCTCCTCACATTCTTCATTCGGAGAGTTCCGAGCGACCCGCACGCCGAATCTCGAGTATGGGGATGGGCTGCTTTCTATTTGCCGAGTGCCAGATATTCGGTGCTAGCCCGGTGTCGGCCTTTTGGGCACATCAAAGGAAGTGCACATTCGCCGAGTGCTTCAACTGCTGAGATTGGACAGGGGGAGGGGGGTTACTCGCTTCTCGCCGAATGTCGCTTGTGTGGAGCCACTTTTACGTGGAATTCAAACCAGCGCAGATATGCCAGCCCTGCGTCCGCGCCATCTGCGCTCGCCGTGGATTTAATATCATCATTATTATCATCGTATCGGCAAATTCTGAGCGCGCTACACGCTCTCTTCCGGGGTCCAGTCATATTCTATCCTGGAGAGAGACGCGTGTAATTATAATTATGAGGATCAGCTTTTCGGCTGTATCCCTTCGTAAGACAAGGTTGTTAAGCCTTAATTTATCAATTATGAGGTGATAGGATGATGATTAGAGGCGATCGTGGTCATTTTTATCCATTCTAGAATTCGCCTGTATGAGCGAGGGAAACCACGAAAACCCCGGTCAAGATGGCCGACCCGGGGATCGAACCCAGGCCTCTCGACTGCGAAGACAGCGCGCTACGCGCTGAGACACTTCGCTCGGTTTATTATTATTACTATTATTATTATTATTATTATTATTATTATTATTATTATTATTATTACTAATGTATATGAAATTATTATAATATTTTATGTGTTGGAATGCGGCATATGCTACCCCCCCAGACACACACTCCGAAGAACATTCTCAGGGGGGGGGGGCAACAGGCGCTCATCAGTCAGAATTTCCACGCCTTCCTTGTCAAGAAAATGTTATCACTCGGTTTGTAGATTATTCCTTATACGAAACGAAATCACTTGATCCCCCTTGCTCTCCTAAGTAGCGTCTATGAGGTGCTATCCATGTCTGAACGCTGAGCCGTCAGCGCAGGTGTCTGCCCATTTAGGCAGCCGTCTCTTCTCAATCACCATCGGTGGTGGACACCGCAGTGAGTAGCCCACGTGCCACTCGTGTTTCACTACACAAGAGCCGATCACGCCCAATCTGCGCTCCCGGCTTCTCCCGTTAAACTGACTGAACAAGCAACGCCGATAAGCGGTAAGCCAGGGCACGCCTAGTGCGCCTGCCGTAGACGGCAAACCCCGACCCGTACCAAGCATAAAGGAATCGAACTCACTATCATTGCGTAACGCTGGCGCCTGACTAAGGCTGGCCTTTTTACTTTCTCGCTTTTATGAATATAAGAAGAGAAAGTATTGTAATTCTGCATCAGAAAACAGCCAATTTTCGTAAGAAAAACTCTTATTGCCGGGACTCTGGTGACCAAAAAATGGATTAAACCTGTTCCTATGTACTATAGTAAATTCCTTCCTCTAACACGTGATGTAGTCAGAAACCCTGTTTTGTTGGTTGCCGAAAAATCGACTGACGACAAAACGTCTGTCCGTCCGTCCACCTGTCTGTCTGTTGTCTGTCCGTTTGTGGTCAACGCGAGCGCCTAAACCGTTCAGATGATTTCCTCCAAATTAATATTCCCCGATCGATGAAAACGAGCTCAAAGCTTTGGAAATTTCAAACGGAGATTTTGATTTTTGCGTGTACTTTACATGAAGCCTCAAAAACATTTTCAAAACTTTCTCAAAAAAATGGGTCTCATATTTACTGAACTCGCTGAATTTTCGAAAACTTACAAATTTAGAAACAATGCGAGAAAGTGTGTGATGTTGTAGCGCCACTAGTTCTGTCGGTCGCAGTGCGCAGAAAAGTTGCTGCGCGTCGCCGCGAGGGCTTGATCCCGCGCAGATCGAAGTCAACGAACGGTCAACAAGCTCGCGGTCAGGCGGCGCTCGAAGCGTCGGGGGCAATTAAGAGCGATTTACACAGAATTAAGTGGTCCGCTCCGCTGCCCGCCGCGCCGCGCCGCGCCGCCTCGCCTGTAAAAAACACCCGTCCCGCAGCGGCCGAAAGTAAACATAGCTGTTGTGCTCCTCGACCTTCCAGAATTATTTTTTAAAAGATGCCTTCGGAATTAATACGTGACTAAGAATGACTGGCACGCGGTCAGTTGCAGTCACGTGTTTTTCAGCAGTGGAATTCTTGCGTACGTACTACAGGTCACTCAGGCCGTTGCGTCAACTGGCAAAACAGGGGGACGTTCATGTCGTGAATGTCGACATCTCGAATTACCTCATATCTCGAATATTATTTATTCCTTTTTAGTTTGGCTCGCGCATGATGTTCAGTAACTCAGGTCTCAATAACTCAATGTACTGAACATCATTTTTTTTACGCTGCACATTCCGAGGTTTTACTGTTTCATTGTTGGCACTACTATTATTGGCGTGAATTCTTTTGAATCAATATTAAAACAAATCATACACCGATACATTGATTTCAATCAGCAAAACTTGTCGCGAGAATCAGAATGCCATTATTCTGATATCACTTTGATCATAGTCGTTCATCAGAAAAGGATACGGTACTTCATACATTTACTTTACATTAGTTACTGTGGAGACGAGTTTTCTTTTTTGGCTTTTGTTTTGCAAGTAAAATATAAGATCAGCTTATAGTAAACATTGCTGTTGAGGTTCTTGACTTTCAAAATCATTTTGAAAATTCCTTATACGTGACTAAAAATACTTACGCAATCACTCGCATCCATATTTTTCGCAGTTAAAGTCTCCCACGCCCTTATTAATACGTAGGAACCGAAATTAATTTGGCTTTCATACCAAACAGGCATTGAGCGATTTGATGACCAAAAAATGGATATTCCGGGTATGTTATAAAGCGCTTCGCTCAAGCGTCCTGCGAGCGTTCACATGCATCCGCGTAGTCGCTGTACTGGAGTGCGAGTTGTCTATGCCACGGGGATTGGACCTTATGTGGATGGTACATCATTACGGATAGGGTGGAAGGAGGGGATACATTATTAATTTTCCAGAATTTTCTTTCGTTAGATTTAGAAAAATCGAAGATTGATGTGAATATTAAACGGACGGATGAAGCTTACGTTTTTCCAAACTGACAAATCAAGAAAATTTCAACAGTATTGGTTCGACCAGCGATGCTCCTCTTGTAATCATTCTTGCCATTCCACAACTTTTTCCAGGGTAGGGCTTTGAGCTGGTAATATATCCAGTAATACCTCCTCCTAAAAAAACATATTCAAAAGCCTCCAATTGTTATAATACATACATTTATTTGAACTGCATTGGTTATAGCCCGGTGGCAGTTAATTAACAACAACAACAATAATAATAATAATAATAATAATAATAATAATAATAATAATAATAATAATAATAATAATAATAATAATAAAAAGAGCTCAGTACAAGACGAGGATGCAATAATCATACTAGCTCTAATATTTAGTATTATAACAATTATTTCAACTCTATATATAAGTATGTAGATAAAACCCAATTCCTAAAAGAAGGAATAGAGAATGTAATAGTATGCGACAAAGCTTCTCGAGGCTTTCCCGCCACCTTCTTAACCGATTCCGCGAAGGAATTATTATTTTTTCTTGTCAGTTCAAAAGTTTTGAAAATCAACGAAAACGAATTTTGAAAATCAATGAACAATGTCGGCACGTAGACCGTATTGAAGTGATATAAGGAAGCACGTATTACCAGGATTATGTTATTTAAAATGTTGAGTTTATGCCACTCAAACAATAATGCATGCTGTTTAGACATCATATGTAGAAATCTCTTTTTGTGCGAAAGACATCAAGCCACACAGTTGAAGATAAATAGAAATAAGCTTCTTCCACAGTCCTGTGAGAAATGACAGTTCCATTCTCTGAGGGCGATGCTGAAGTGATTCAGCCAAGCCAATGAAATGCGGCAACTGTCCTACACGACAGAGCGAT